>JAQQSE010000132.1:0-138680 GCA_035772565.1 Antheraea assamensis | reverse complement strand
ACTCTCAGATTATTATAGTCACACACTATCGTAAAACACACTAATAAAATTAGAAGTCTCTTAATATTCAAGCATAATTCTGTGATCACACTATTAATTTCAAGGTACGTCACCTGGGCGCCGCGCAATGTGCCTCCCGAGCAATGTGCTCCCGCGCGTGCCTCCCTCACCTCCCCCGTAGCCGCCTTCCGCAGCGCGCTCGATTATTTTGTTTGTTTGGGTCGGCCCACTATATTAAAACAGCGTTTATCGCGACGAGGTTCGATGGCCTTATCAACCTTACGTTGTACCTATGGACATATAATGTGACCGAACTATGAACTACGTTCTGGAACTATCACTTTTCATTTAAGTAATAAATATAAGTTGTAATTTATGTTGAATTGTTACAAAATTATACAGTTTCTTTACATAATTTGAAATGTTTATATAAGGTGACAAAAAATTACTTATTCTAAAATAATGGATTCCCGCTGTCACATGGGTATGCAGGTGACAAAAAAAATGGTATAGGATCCGCTACAATACATAAACATTATTTACAAAGCAAAATAATTTTTGGTACGTTTTGTTGTAACTTTATTTGTAGATTTAAAGTTTAATTGTTAAAAATAATACAGTTTTCATTATCGACTATATCATTTCTCCTTCTGTTTTACGATACAGTTAATTACTGAGATTGTAGTATATTTGTTTGACTTTTACGAGTTAACATAAACAATGTATAATTACATGTTAAGTAAATGATTTGTACGAAAAGCTCATGTTTAATTGGTATGAAACCAGTAAATAGAGTTATATACATATAGCTAGTACCCGCGACTTGTATTTCGTGTAAATGTTTTTTATCTTTGTTACATTCGTCGTGTCTTCATCGATTGTGATCGATTTTTATAATGTTTTTTATCTTTACCATTTGGAACTCTTAACACTTTTATTAATTTTAAACTAGCCGTGTACAATTTAATTATAGTTGCTTATCCCCTACGGAAAGACACGATGATAAAATATATAGATAATGCATGGAAAAGTCTTTTTATTTTAAGTCTCGAAATAAGTACAGTCGAGTCGAATAGTAGAGTGAACGAACAATAGATACTTTAATTTATTTACTAGCAACCCGTTAAATAGTGCCTTTCTTTAATTTATAAATGTGTGGATAATAAGAGTAAGTGATTGAGATCCATTTACACATTGATAATTATATTTCGGCAAAATAAAAAAGCTTAGATATCTTTACAATTTTTTTTAGTATCGGTGTAATATTAAAACTGCACCTCTTATAAAACAGTCCCAGAAGTTGTACGCGCATTTGACAATTATTTTATTTTTTTAATACCCAAAATAACTATAATATTGAATTATTATCGAATATTAATTATATGGTAATAGTGCTACTTGCGGCACCGGGCGGTGATTTTATGATATCAAAGAAATTTAAAATTATAAGAGATGTACAGCTACATAAATGATCTTTCAAACCATTTGTAAGTATGACCACCTCCTTCTGTAGCATTGTCATTACTATTTAACAATTTTACTCATTTCAAGTTACCTCTGTTCAATTTTATTACTGTTACTTGGCTCATATGCTAAAACGTAATGATAAAGAGTATATACACAAAATTGAAAATAGTTTAAGAGATTCCAGTAGGCAAATAATGAGATTTTAATTTTATTCATATTAACTACTCGCGACGACGCGACTCAAACGTGCCTCACAACTATCTAAAGGATTTTGATTCATTTTTTACACTTCGATATTATAGTTCAATAAACTCAAACACGTTCGTAAATATCTATATACAAAAACACAATTTTCTCTGTAGCGTGCAATATTTAAATCCGGATATCTTACAAGATAATAATTGATAATTTATGCTGCGATTGGCAATTAGGTTATAATAAATTACAACCCCACTAACTATAATATTTACGAGATAAGAATTAGCTATATTAGCGGCTGGAATTCACATCGAAATACTCCATTATTTCTAATAATACATTTAGACGAAATGGTTACGGGTGGGGTATCTTTAGGTGATAGACATACCATCGTGAACTTTCTGTAAGCGCTTCTAGGTAAATAATCTTGTACGTGTTTATTTAGATATAATTCAAGAAGCTTATCATTTAAAGATAAAATAAAAGACATGTATATATTTTTTATCTTTATTTTAAATCTGAGAAAAACAATACACAAATATAAAATTAAATAAGCAACCATATTATAAGGTATCAGTTACGATTAACTACAACAATTCGTTATGATCGGTTTAGCAACATTGCATAGTGGTCGCGCCCCCAGTCATATATTTATATCTATTGCTCTTCTTGATTACTACAACACTGCAGTGATATCAAAATGCGATACTTCTAGCGTATCCAATCCTCTTTATAAAAAAGTTGTATCACCTAATTATTTAAATTATAATAAAAAAAACTAATTAAATGATTTTTTACAAATTTATAGTTTAAGTTTTACAAATCTACTATTAGTATTGTATTTATAGAAAACCACGTGTAAGTTTATGGCGAAACCATATTGTTTTTTTTTCATTGTAGTTAAAAGAAATATTACACTTAAATATTTTTTACACCTAGTGTCAAGGTCACGTCGAAAAAGTATCTTCACAAACTCAAAAACGCATGCCGGAACGATATTTATTTATACTCACCATCATCAGCAGGTTTTAATAATACACGTGTGTAGAAACCGGGTGATGTTAGTCTCATGAAATTATTTAAGGTAATTACGTAAATACTATCAATACGACCAATAATGCCGCGAACGTAGGGAACGAGAATTATTTGGTACTTTAAACCAATTAAACTTGAAGTTCGTTATAAATGACTAATTTTGAAAATGTTTGCATCGTTCTCAATACAATTTGCACACAAGCCAATGTATGGTTAGTCTATTTCTCTACTAAACAACTGTGATAATTTTGACTATTCCTAAAGAAAAGTTTGCAATGTATACGGAAGACGGTATATAAAGTCCTCACAGAAACCTCTAAAACATGCAACTCAAAAAATTTACCCGCGTAAATATGACAAGGTGGACCGAACAGTTGCTCGATGACGCAACGCGGAGTTTGGATAAAAACCACAGTTATATTAAGTTTTTACTCTTTTAAATTGTATAGATGAAACACTAAAACGAAACTAGATATTAATATATAAATGTTTTGTGTTACATTTACATCACATGACATTGTTACAAAATTGAAATAAAATAATGTTGTCTTTCATGTTGTATACCAATATCAATGTCATATATATTAAAATGACGTCGTTCTGATTGAGATAAACTCTTATCAAAATATGTAAATGCATCCAATATGTCTAAGCTTAGTCGTGTGTTCGGACTTGATACCAATACAATAGTCACTTCATAAAAAAATGTCTGGTAATTGTTAATCAAACGAAATATTTCATAAATAGTTTGTAACCGTCATTCGCGCCTAAACACAACAAGCGCATTTTTGTCCTGCACCTCCGCCGCTTTTCATACCCCCTTGTGCCTAGTAATTCACCGGTGAAACAGTTGCGTTTTGACGTCATAATATAACCGAAACAAATTCTTAACATTTGAGTTTAAATTACCCTAGACGTACATACGTAAATAATGAATTACTATTTTTAGAACATTAACATAATCAGTAATGTTTTAAAAACTTTCAAGTATGAATTTAAATAACATGAGGTATTAAGTCAGCAAGCAACTCCGCCAAAACATTACGCTTGTGAAGCGGCCCGGCTCCGCCCCCCCTTGCCCTTGCCAGTGAGCGCTAAGGACAAGCCAAACGGTTTTGTAACGGTCAAAGTTTATTCACCTCACATTCAGCTGTGCCTATATTACGTAATGATATGACCGATCTATGCAATAGAATCTTGGACTTAGACAATCATATGTTGAAATGATGAACACGTTTTTTTTGTTTCATGAGAACTACTCGTCCTATATGGATAATTCATGCTGTGTCACAACAGATATCATGAATACTTATTCAAAGTTTTATTTCACGTCTTATCGAAAATCAATTTCAGCAGATCGAAAATTATGGTGGCACACATAACAGACACTTATGTATACGAGATCTACACCGCATATTATAGGTGAAATATATTAATATGTGTATCACAAGTGTGAGACCGATTTAGATTTGTTTTTTACGCTTTATAAGTATAGCTCAACGAGTTTAAAGAAGCTTCTTAACTATTTTACACACATAACTTTTTTTGTGTTTCGTAATTTTAAATCTCTGTAATGGTCGAAATTCAGAGTTTACAATTCATTTATTTGGAAAACTTATTTCGTAGATACCTGTTATAAAGGCCACTGATAAAATATAACGTAAAAAATATAATTAACTATCTGTTAGTATTCCGGAGTTAAAAATACGGCTAATCAATTCCAATGAAATCACATGAGAATCTAATATCATTTTTTAATAATAACGAAGAAGAATTATAAATGGAATACAGAAATCGGTAAAGCAATATTCGAAATCTATTTAATAAATTTGTACAATGATATCACATCTGCATATAAGTAAACCGAGCAAGGTCATAAGCCTCTATCCAAAGGATGGTATACACGTGAGCACCTACCAACCCACGACGTAGAGTTGTGTTAAGCATAGAGAAATTCACATTTCTTATTAATTCAATTATTCCTTTCCTCAACATTCCTTACGTACCGATTTCCTCGCAATGTTTTTTTTAACGGCAGCCAATAATGTACGCCTGTTAAATTAAAAAGTAGTATAATCTGTACAAACAGAATAATAGTAATTCTATTTTTTTAACTATTTTTATAATGATGATCATAAATAAAAATGCAATTTCATTCACTGAAGATTTTAAATTAATTTTGTACACTGGAATTATATGTCATTTCAAAAATGATAATCTATAAACTGAGTACTAATATCTCGGAAATAATTTGAATAACCCTATTTTAATGAGATAAACAACGAGTCAAAAATATTTTTTGCATAAAAAGCGCGCAAAGCCATGGGCTAATTCTAGTATATTCATATATCAAATCTAAAAAGAAACATTACTGAAAATATATGAACACGCACTAAACTTCGATCATTATTGTACTAGGTTGTTTCTTAGACAAGACGTAATGAAAACAGTTGTGTTATGTTGTACGAATCAATTACTTAAAATTTAATTATAACATTGCCTATTTAGTATGTAAAACTATACAAATATACTGAATCTTCAGTGCCTTAGCTGTATCATACAAGATGCAGAAGTAATATTGAATCGTTCAGTTAAAGTGTATTAAAATTTGGTACGTACTATACAAATAAAGGTACAACAAAGATAGAAAAAAATGACTTTGTTTAAATGTTGTAATTTATAGAGTAAAGAAGGCATTAAATATTAATATATACTTATCACTGGTGGAATCCAGAATTTACTAAATTAAGTAATTCAATATCATGTATATGTACATATTTCGAATTATTCTAAAGTAACTGATAAGCTGACAACAGAACAGTAGTGCATAGTTCGGCCATATTATTATTCATTGGTATAACGGAATGTATTCGGGTCATTGACACTCGTCTCGGTAACCGCTTATGATGTAATGTCGATATCACTGAAAATAACGGTCGTTCATGTTGCGGGTGGCGACACTGCCCGAGGGGGGGGGAGGTATTGCGCGGGAGCAGAGCAAGGACATGGATAAAACGTGTGGCGGGAAATACGTCTTGTGCAAGGTGTAAGGTGTTCCGTGGCGTTATGCGCTAGACATTAATATATGCAGTACTTCATGTTGTTAAGATATAATGTGTATTATTATCTCTAGGAACGTTATGATAATTGTAACGAAAAGGTAATGAATATAATGATAATTAAATGTATGGTATAACTGTTATAACCAATACATAGATTTATATATATATTGGCAAGGTACGGTGGTAAGTAGATAATGGTTCTTTGTCGTGTACTTTTTTCGTTGTGGATAGATTGTGAATGGTTTTTATAATTTATTAATTGTATTTGTCTTGTACAATTCAGAGAAGTTAAAAAGGTTTAGTATTTTTCGTTTATGTTTTCGAAGTTCATTACAAATAACTAATTAAAAAATATTGCAGTGTTTATCAATACAATTTGAACAAAACCACGCCTGTAGTATATATAACAGATTGAGATTCTCGACATTTTCCAGAGAGAAAGTTTGCAATATGTATGCCGGTATATAAGTAACTCAAAGAACCTCAAACCATGCCGATCAAAAAATTTTACCCGCGTAAACATGAGAGGGTGATGTAATGATGCTCGTTAAAGCAACGCGGAGCTACGATAAACACGATACCAGGCAGACGTAAATTCTAAAGCTCAGTATCTCACAAACGACATTCAGCACATTTCATATAGGTAATAGAGCCGGATATGAGAAACATTTGGACTAATTAATTATTACATCGTAATTTAACGCTAGCTAGTAAGGGTTATAGATAATTACACGTAGTATCATTATTTAATAACAATATTTGTAAACACTTCCCAATTATCCCGTCATGGATCACGTAGTTAATTGTCTATTGTCGTTAAATTGTAACGATAGACGAATAGACAATGAGATGATAAGATGTAATTTGTTAACATTCCTTTAATTTTGTACAGGCTTAGGTCTGTTACATTAATGATTAATAGTAAGTGTGAAACAAATAAAATAAGCAATTATAATGTATTTCAACTTCATGGTCTCATGAATAGTTTGATTATTATCGATAGTATATTGAAGTTTTTACTGTTTTAAATATTGTATAGACAAAAACTTAAAAACAAAACTAGATATTAAGATTTAAAAATGCCTTGTGTTACAAAAGCGTAATCGAAATTAGCGGAAACACACTGAGGAAAATATTTACAAAAAGATAGTTTTTTTAAAATAATGTTGTCTTTAATTATTGTATACAATTCAAGCTCATGAATATTAAAATTGACGTCGTCTGATTGAGATAAACTCTTATCAAAATATGTTAAGGCATCCATATGTCTAAGCTTAGACGTGTGTTCGGACTTGATTACAATACAATAGTCACTTCATAAAAGATGTCTGGTATGGTAATCAACGAAATATTTCATAATAGTTGTAACCGTCGTTCGCGCCTAAACAGAACAAGCGCACTTTTGTCCTTCCCGCCTCTGCCGCTTCAAGCCCCTTGTGCCGAGTAATTCGCGGTTAATCAGTATGACGTCATAAGTAACTGAACAAATTCTTAACATTTGAGTTTTAAATTACCTAGACGTACGTTGCGTTAAATAATAAGAATATATTTTTTAGAACATGTACATCATCAGTAATGGTTTTAAAAACTATTCAATATTGAATTTTAACTAAATGAGGTATAACTCAGCAAGCAACTCGCAAACATACCGCTGTGAAGCGGCCCGGCTCCGCCCCCCTTGCCTTGCATGAGCGCTAAGGAGAAGCCAACGGTTTTGTAACGGTCAAAGTTTATTCACTCACATTCAGCTATGCCTATTATTACGTAATGATATGACCGATCTATGCAATGAATCTTGGTTTAAACAATCATATGTTGAAATGACTTGTTAACAACGTTTTTGGTTCAATGAGGAACGACTCGTCTTATATGGATAATTGTTGCTGTGCCCCAAGGATATCATGAATACTTTTTCAGTTTTCATTTCCAGGTTTAAGAATCAGTTCAGACGATTCGAATATTAGAAGGACACATAATAGACACTTTATTTTACGAGTATCTACAACGACATCTTACCGTGAAATATCTAATATCTCCTCAACTAGTGTATGACGATTTAGATTTATTTTTACGCTTGATAATTATGGCTCAAACGGTTGGAGAAGTTCTTAACTATTTTTACACACAAACTTTTTGTGTTTTCGTAATTTTAAATCTCGTAATGGCAATTCACAAGAAATTATGAAAAAATCCTAATTCTTACTTGCCTTATCCTTACTAAACTTAAATATGGTAAGGTGAGTTTTTTGTATGTTATGTTTTCAAGCTTTAACGGCTCAATCGATTACCAGGAAATTTGCACACACATTTTTAGGGTACAGAAAGGGCATATGGTAAATTTGTCCGAAAAAGTATTGTTGAAGCTGGAAGCAAAACCTAGTCGTATATCAGTTTGAAAGCAAACGGTGTTGTTTTATTTCCAATATAATTAAAATAATTATGTAGCTTCAAATAACCTTTGAATCTGATATTTGTAGACATCTATTTTATCTGAAAATATACTATAGCGCATATCCGTCACAATGTTTATTTGTACTGATCATCACGTACAGCAGCTCTATTCAACACATCGTGTAGACATCGTTCACACTACCAAAGTAAATTCTTTTAACGTTATTACGTCACCAACAAGATACATCGGTGAAGCCATGCCTTCACGTCCGTTACCTAACTAGACCCTTTGCGCGAAATTTTATTTCAAAATGTTCTTCTTTGTAACATATTCAGACTTACTAATGCCCCAGTTTTGCACAGGCTTAATGCACTAACGTCGCATTATAAGTAAACAACATTTATAAATTACCAAGTCGTACATTACGTAGTTACCTTCACGCAATAACTTATTAGTAAGTTCTAATCTACTAAAAAAACACAGATAAACACGAAATACGACTTTATTCTATAATAGTTATTTATATACTATATGCTTCATTAAAAGCAAAATTTAGACTTAAATTTATTGAAGTAATTTCTAAATGAACTTCATTATAACGTTTACAACTTTAAACTTTAAATAAAACCTGCCCCTGTAGTATATTTATACTAAACCGCTGAGATATTCTAAACATTTCCAGAGAGAACTTCGCAATATATATGCGGGTATATAAGTACCCCAGAGAACCTCACAACATGCTAATCAAAAATTTTACCCCGCGTAAATATGACAGGGTGATGTAACGTTGCTCGATGACGCAATCGCGGAGTTATGGATAAAACACTATAACTGGTAGATTATTACATCGTAATTTAACCGTAATGCTAATAAGAGCTATGTGTTAATTACACCGTAGTATCATTATTTTATAACAATTAATGTAAACACTTCTCAATATTCCGTCATGGGATCTCGTAGTTAATTTTATATTGTACGTTAAATTGTAACGATAGATAAATAGACATTGAGATTGATAAGATGTAATGTGTTGCTTAACATTACGTAATTCATTTGATAACATTCTCTTTAATTTTGTACAGGCTTAGGTTTGTTAGAATTAATGTTTAATTAGTAATTATAAAAGAAATAAAAATGAGCAATTATAACGTATTTCAAACTTCATTGGTCTATGAATAGTGTGATTATTATCGATAGTTATATTAAGTTTTTACTGTTTTAAACATTGTATAGACAAAAAAACTAAAACGAAACTAGATACTGATATTTAAAAAAGCTTTGTTTGAACGCATGACGCATTGAAAAAACTGTTTTCATAAATAAAATTGTACTACAATAATGTTATATTTCTTCATTGCACCCAAGTAGCAATGTAATAAATATTAAAACTGACATCATTCTGATTGAGATACTCTTATAAAAATATGTTACATGCATCAATATGTCTAAGCTTAGACGTATATTCGGACCCGATTACCAATAACAATAAACACTTTATAAAAGTAAAGATATTTGGTAGTGAGTAATCAACCGAATATTTCATAATATCTCTAAACAGTCTTTCGCGCCTAAACAGAACAAGCGCATCTTTTGTCCTTCCCGCCTCTGCCGCTTTCATGCCCCTTGTGCCGAGTAATTCGACGGTTAATCGGTATGACGTCATAATGTAACTGAACAAATTCTTAACATTTTGAGTTTTAAATTACCTAGACGTACGTTACGTTTAATAATAGAATATTATTTTTAGAACATGAACATAACCAGTAATGGTTTTAAAAACTTTTCAAAGTATTGAATTTTAATAACATGAGGTATAATTCAGCAAGCAATTCCCGCCAAAACATTATCGCTGTGGTGCGGCCAGGAGCGGGCCTTCCCTTGCCAGTGAGCGCCAAAGACAAGCCAACGGTTTTGTAATGGTCGAAGTTTATTCACCTCACTTTCAGCTGTGCCTATTATTACGTAACGATATGACCGATATATGCAAAACATTCTTAGACTTAGACTTTATTGTTTGAAGCAACAAAGATAATTTCTATTGATAGCGGATAGTAATTAAATATTTCTTTAGTAATATTTACTTATAGCTGATAGGAAATTACTTTTTTAGTAAATTTTGAATTCTACTATTTTTTCGTAATAAACAAGTCAATAAATGCGCTTCAAATGTAATGGGCTACAGAAAAATATCAAATTGATATAGAGTCAGTGTGTCTAATTGATAAAATATTATTTTTGAACGCATTGCGATCTAAAATAAATATTACAGAATAAAGACGTTTCTCGAGTCGTCTCTGTGTCTGTGAGTGCTAATAAACTATGTATTGGATTTTAATACATTATTCCCGTAGTCCGGTGAAACTGTAGCGGCCTTACCAAACGAACAGTGCAGCCAGTTCCAAACAAAAAAAAAATTATATCTATAAATAATATTGAAATATTATAAAACAATGTCACTTTTCGATACGGTTTTCAGTATCTTTTTAATAATTTATTTCAAATAGTTTAATGTATTATATATGTATATTATATTTATATAAAATATATATTTATATTCATAGAAATAGATAGTAATTTATAATTACTATGTTGAAATGTTGCAACAATGTCTTTTGTGTCATGAGTGTTATATGGATTCATGAGCGGACTTCTTTTTCTGATTGAAATTTTACCTTACTATTTAAGTCTTCTGCTTCTGATACAGATTATAAACTTTCTTTCCTTAATTTTATCGTTGTTGCTTTACCCACACATATATCACTACTTTAAAGTTTTCATTTTAGGTCTCATCGCAATCAATTCAGCTGATTCGAAAATTAGTATGGACACATAACATAATAGAAGACTTTCATTTATACGGGTATCTACACCAACATCTTTTCGATAAAATATACTAACATGTGCATCACAGGTGTATAACAGATTTTTTATGCTTTGATAATTACAGCTCATCGAGTTTAAAGAAGCTTCTTAATTATTTTTGCACACATAATTTTATTTGTGTTTTCGTAATTTTAAATCTCTGGAATCGTAGTATCACAATAAATTATGAAAAATTCCTAATCTTTACTTCCTTATTTTTACTAGCATTATAAATGTGACGGTGAGTTTGTTCGTTCGTTATGTTTTCACGCCTAAACGGCTCAATCGATTACCAGGATATTTTGCATACTCATTAACAGGAGTACAGAAAAGGACATATGGTAAATTTCGTCCCGAAAAAAGTATTGTTGCTGAAGGATAAATCAAATCTACTTTAAGATTGACGAAGCCGGAATCAAAAACCTAGTTGTATATTATTTTGATAACAAAACGGTGTTGTTTTATTTTCATTATAATTAAAAAATATATTAAACATCAAATAACTTTTTGAATCTAATCTAGTCTAATCTAATCTAGACGTCAATGATTTCTGAAAAAACTATAGTGCGTATCCGTCACAATGTTTATTTTAACTGATACATCACGTATAGCTGCTTTAGTCAACACAACGTGTAGACTTCATTCATACTATCAAAGTAAAATTCTTTTAACGTAATTACGTCACCAACAAGATATAGCCGCGATAAGCCATGCCTTCGCGACCGTTAGCTAACTAGACGGTTGGCGCGAAAATTTAATTTAACAAGCCGCGGGAAATTCTACCTTAATAATTCGATTATTTTCTTGTTTGTAACATATTTAAGACTTAATAAATACCCCAGTTTTGCACAGGCATAATGTACTAACGATGAATTATAAGTACGCAATATTTATAGATTACCAAAGACATACAAGTTTTATAGTAACCTTCTCCCAATACTAATTTAGTTATGCATAATTTTAAAATTATCATATCTTCTAAGTCATTCATGCAAACAATATGCCAAGATGGACAATTTAAACATTCTATACCAATATATACCAGTTATATTTAGTTACCTAGATATACATAATTGGATAAGGATTCATTTATTTAATTATCAAATACAACATACACAAAAAAAAGAATAAAATGCGTCGTGGTGGTCGAGTGGTTTGACCAGTGGAATGCCAATCCGATGTCCGGCAAATCCGGCATATACCAATGAATTTTTCTGAATTCACGAATAATTACTCATTCAAATTGGTGACACTATCGGTTAACTGTGAAGGAAAACATCGTGGGGATATCTGAATCTGAGAAATGTTCTTTTAGTACCTCTGTATGTGGAAAACATAGAACTATGGATTTCTCAGAGTTTAATTAAAATCACCAATACATCGTGGGCTGGCGTAGTAATTGTGGCTATGCCTTCAATCAGAATGAAGCCATTCGCCTTGTAGTGTGTCTCTTACAGGCTGATGATAACAAATTACTTTATAATAATTTGTAAAAGATAAAAATGTTCACTTTTTGGTTACCTTTATGAAATAGATCATTGATTTATATGAATATAATATACATATAATATTTCAAATATTAGTGAAAACCGCATCACAATCTTTTGCTTTGATAATTCAGAGGAGCTAAAAAAACACAGATAAACGCTTTGTTCTTTAATAGTTGTTTATATGCTATATGTTTCATTAAAAACAAAATTTTAGACTTAAATTTATTGAAGTAATTTTTAAATAAACTTCATTTTTACTTTTACAACTTTTCTTATATGTTTGAGGACAAATTTGTAAGTAGCGTCAAATATTTAAAAAATATTGTAGACGTTATTTCAAACTGTGAACCCTAAACATTGAAAAATATACGATGTACGTAATTAATTATTTGCATAAAACTAAACTTAGAAAAAATCATTTCAGAAAGTCACTCAGACATTTCAGATTCTTATCTAATTACTATCCACTTACTATGATTATATATGCCAAAAAAAAAATTAATACATTCTCTTGACTTTTAAAGGATTTACCTTGTAACCACAATATTGACTGATAATAAATATTAATGTGTTCAAAAGCATAAATACTTTAAATATATAGTGCGTCTGCCACACCACACTCATAGAGACTTGGTAAAAGATTTTGAAACTGTTTTAGTAAAGCCGTGAAGGCCTATGAGGCTAATAAATTAGTTAGCTTCGAAAAAAATATTTTCAAACTGAAACGAGAAGCTAACCTGGCGAACTTATAAAATGAGCTGCCACATTGCTATAGTTTCAGCAGGACATTTTCCTTCGAAGTACTCACTGACGTGGTATTTGAATACGCGAGTGATGAGAGTGATGAGTCAGCTCCGCGTGTTTTATTATAATTTGTTATTTAGTAAGTACCTATGACTACGTTGTTTACTAAAATGTAATGATTATATGTGATTGCACAAAGTCTATTCCCAAATCTATTTACTGTTAGATAAAACTTTTACTTAATATTCCCTAAATTTAAACGTTACTATGTGTATTGATATTGATAGTGTTGTGAAACAAAACAAGTTGTGCAGCAAAGCAAATAAAACTTATAAATTATGTATCATAAATTTCAATAATATATAAGTAGTCCGATTTTTTTTTACTTACATCAATTTAACATTTGTTTGTTTCAGTATACTAAAATCTCAGAGCGTAGCTGTATCATATAAGATGTAGGAAAAATATTATAATCGTCAATGAAAAGTGTTGTTTCTTTTCGAACTGACTACACTGTTGGTCTGGCAAGGCCTCTACAGTTTTATCGGACAACTAAAGGGAGCGCTAAAGGCACTCACCTGATTTTATATAGGCAACCATCACAGGGGCGCACGGTGCGCCTGGTCTTGAATTGTCACCGAATATCCCGAGTCGAACTAAGCTAACTGTTATTTCATATAAATATGAATTTGTGAAATATAGACGTGTACCATGCTCTATATCTGACTATTAAAACTACTACTAAAACTGACTAGTAAATTAATGTAAACTAACTCCGTTCGAAAAAGGGATAAAAACAAATCCAAGCAATATGTGTACCTACATGTGTGTATGTGCACGTGTGTGGGGTGATCTGTGTTGTGTTGTAATAACTAGTGTTTGAAAATTTATTCAGTGTCACTATATTTGCGCAAGCAACGTGCTCGAGGGCACCATTCCGGAGAATCAGACCTCGGCTTGAGGCAGCTGCTGAGGGAGGCCTAGGTATGTGTGCTGGGGCAAAATTCACTATATGTGATTACTTGGACATGAGCACGCACACGCTCTGTTTCGAGGGACGTAAGGGTACTGAAAATTAGCTAACGAAATTTCTTCAGGAGGATCAGTGAAAATAAATCGCGGACGTCTTTTGCACCGCGACGCGTCGGGTACGGTGTTATAAGTTGCGGCGGATACCACCTAACGAACTGGGATGATACATAGCGCTATCGAAAAAACTAGTTGTGAGTGTTTTGACGTACTCCCAAATAGACGGCATCTCCAGGTCCCTATGGAGGTTGACTCTCCGGATGTATTACGGGGTACCCACCGCTTTACGTAGAAAACAGTTCTATAGCTTTTGTAATATTTCAAAGTTATACCTTGACATATGCGCGAGAACAGGACAGCTATATGTCAGAATAGGATGAATACACATCTTATACAAGGTAGTCTTATGTCTGAGGGATATTTTACTTTTTGAGCATATTAACGGATATAAACGACCCAAAACCATAGCGGTTTTGTTTCGCACTCTTTCTACATATGCTTTAAAAGATAGGTGCCTATCTAATATAACTCCGAGATATATGACCTTAAGGGCCCAAGAAGTCTCGGTTTCGTATTGCCTGAGGAGCTTTAGATTCCTAGGTCCCGGACGATTTACGGGGTCGAAAAATATCGCGATGCTTTTTTCAGGATTGAACTCTATTCTCCATTGACGATACCATTCACGGAGTGTGACGATGGCCCGATTGATTCAATTTCTAAGAAAGTCCGGCCACCAACTGGCAGCGTATATAACTGTATCATCAGAATAGCAACCTAATTCGATCCCCGGGGACCGGTGTGCCAGACCTTATCGAAGGCCTTGGCGACATCGAAAAAGACTGCTATATTGCGTTTCGGTATAGGTTTATGCGGGGTGACCTTTTTTCGTGGATTTTCGTTAAATTTAGAAAAAATGTACTCCGTGAGGTGGTGTACTTGATTCGTATATGAGTGCTTAGCGAGAAATTGCCGTATTGAAGATACAGACCAGGGGAACTATGATGTGGTCAAGAAGGACCCCATCAGGACCTGGGGATTATCTAAGCTTGAAACGCTTGATGGCGGCCGACACTTCATCGAAACTAACCGGGGTTACGGTATCCGCTCAAAGAGACGTGAGAGAACGTTCTAACGGGTGTTCGTTCGATCCGATATGGACAGGGTCGGTGTTAGCAGTGTTCGGAGAACATTACTCCTCTAAATTCGCGGTAAGATATTCCGCTTTGTCGATACTTTCGAATGTGGGAGGAAATCCAGGACTTATTTCTAACGGGAGCATGGGTGCATTAAGATCTGATTTGAATCTACGTACTATTATCCAATACGTCACGTGGGACGGCTGGATCTCCTCCAGAAGTTTGTCCCACCTGGCGGCTCAGATTTCTGAAATACGAGATCTAACTAGTTTACGTAACGAACGTAACCGATCACGATAATTTACAGACGGGTAAGTGTCATAGGCTTGAGTCATGGCATTCTTTTCCATGATCAACGCTCTCACGTTGTCGAGGAGTATAGAACGACGATCGTTCACCGCTTGTACCTCTTTCGAGGTTTCCCTAACGGCGGTCTGAACAAAGTCAACCAGGGAATCGATAGTCTGTTCCGCGTCGGCTTTAGACACCAACGCGCCCAAGATTCTATGTAAGCTATCCGAGGAGGGATTATCTTTTAAATATCTACTGAGCTTCACGTAATCAGCTACGCACGCGGGCTGACACTCGATATGGGAATTCGAACCTAGCTGTTATATCACGGGGTGGTGGTCTGAATTCAAATCATGTACAACTTGTATGAGCAGTACCGGAAGCGTGACATTCTTTAAAAGTGCTACATCTATTAGTGTCGGACGACAGTGATTCGAATATTGAGTGGGTTCCAGCGGGGCTACGATGTCAAAAACGAGATCGCTACCTTGCTCGTCGAGAATTTGCCCGTTGCGAGAAGTACTCGGACTGTTCCAGAAAACGTTTCCACTGTTGAGGTCCCCGACTATGATGACCGAGTTTCCTCGCGCGAACATCGCCTCTAAGTGGGACTTGAGAAGCTCTCTATTCGGTGAAAGATATGCTATAGATACCCTTCACACTGACACTTCCATATTAGAAAGAACGGGCGTCTCTATCGGCATACAGTACAACGAACATTTATAATAAAATAAAGTGCCGCCACCGCGGGTGATACGATCGTTTCTGACTATATTATAAATCGCGATCCGGGGATTGCCCATTTTCGGTTTTGTAGGTAGTGTTTCCTAAACTATAAAGAAATATCTATTTGTCTATCGCGTAAATAATCGGTTACTAAGTCGCGTTGTGTATGGAGACTTCTCGCGTTAAGAAACAAAATACAAAGACCGCGCGGTTTTATTCTATTTAAAGCAGCGAGTTTTATTTATTACTATTTACGGAGGCGCGGGCGAGGCGTCGTGTCATCACGACAACGCCTGGGAATGAAGAGAGCACGTTAAGGAAGCCAATGTCCCTATTACTATTAATTATTTTATTGAACGCGACGATCTCCTCAATATCGTGTTCAAGCAGGACCTGTGTCAGCCAATCGATGCTGGGAATGAAGAGAGCACGTTAAGGAAGCCAATGTCCCTATTACTATTAATTATTTTATTGAACGCGACGATCTCCTCAATATTGTGTTCAAGCAGGACCTGTGTCAGCCAATCGATGCGTGACTGAGATTGAGAAAACGTGGACAGCCAGGGTAGGCATCGCTCTCTGTGGCTGGGGCTGCGTCTGAGGCTTGAGAACCTGAGGTTATGCCTTAAAGCCCAGTGGGCTACGGAGGCCCGCCAGGACTGGAGGGCGAGCGGCACAGAGGGTGCTTCGCGTGGCGTGGGAACCGGCGCTACCGGGATACAGGAGGTACCCGGCAAGTCAGGGAAGGCCTCCACGAATTTGAGAGCTTCGGCTTGTCTCGCTTGGTGGGGACGTTGTGTGCGCAGCGCGTGGGGGACTTGCCATAGGTCGCAAGGTGACCCACGTTACCTCAGAGGACGTGGCTCGTAGGCTCGAGAGTGTCGGGAGTGCGTGCGCACTCCTTCGTAGGATGGTCTAAGCACTTAACTCTAAGCACTTAACGCACCTGGGACAAAGATGGTAGTTTGCATGCTGAGTGACTATAACTGTGACAGTTATGGCACTGCGACGGAGTATGGGACTTGCAAGGGGTTTCAACGGTGATGCCGGTGACACCACAGACAGAGGTGAGGCCGAAAATGGCCTTACCCTCTTGTGATCGGTCAAGGACGACCAGGATATAAGGTATCCTATGTACCTCTCGGAAAGGAAAGTCTTGCTCCATAAGGGAGCCTGAGAAGTCATCGGTCGATATCTCGACCGGACCACGTCTAACTACGGCGCGAAGGAGGCGCCCTTCCTCGAGCGCGAAAGTGAAATAAGCGAGCTTCCTCTCTGGGAGAAGAGAAGTAAGCTTACACGGTGGTCAGTGGTGGACGAGACTTTTACTTGAATACCTGTGGGAGTATTCAAGGTGGATGTGTACCGGATATTCTTTTCGTTTAACCAAGTAGATATTGTGGATGACTTGTCTTGTATAGTAACGGGGGCGGGGTGCGGGGCTTCTTAGCCTCAGCTACAAAACGCGTAGCATGGGCTTGGAAGCTACCTAAGCCAGCACGCATGTGAGATGAGACGGATGCAATTACGCCCTCTACTAGTAGTATCATAGTTATCGGGACTTCCGTACCCGATTCTGAATCTGAGGCGTGTGACGTGACGGTAACGGGCAGTTGCCGCTTTCGGCTTAAGTTTGTAAAATCATCGTTCGTGATTGCGGGGGTCACGCTGGTATCAAGCTCCATGTCAGAATCAGGGCTAGAGCTCGACATGGGAACTTCAAATACTCCTGTATCTACCGGTATCTCCTGGAATAAAGGTGGCGCCAATGACGCGAAAGAAATCGTGGTTGCTAGACGGGGAACGCACATAATATTATCCGATGACGTTAACGAATTCCGTGAATAATGATGGGGCGTGAGTAGCGACAAGATATCGCAGCCTATCGAACTGTTCCTGTAGTGACGCCATGCCGTGGTTTAACGGAAAAACGACGACAAAACAAAAGAGGGTGCGCAAAAACGAATTCTCGGAACGCTCCACGCACTTGTTGTCACAGTTAACGTTAACACGCGGGTCGCACTAAAAAGTGCGGTTTACGATCACACAAACAATCGCACAAAACACTTTAAACAGGTGCGTTTCTCGGAAGTAATTGAAGTTCAAAAACACAATAGTTTTAAGCGATGAATCACTCGATAGTACTGCTCACCTAAACGACAATTTATTAGTTCACGAAACAACATCTGGTGCGCATCGGACACGTCCTTACGTGATGGCTACTGGATCGGAACTCCATGAAAAGTGTATTAAAATTCATTACTTACTTTACAAATAAAGGTACAGCAAAGATACGAAAAATTACTTTGTTTTATATATTGTATTTATAGATTCCAGCGGGCCTCAAAATATAATTATTTTATTATCACCTGCATAACTTTCAAGTATTAAGAGTGACAGTGGAATTCAGAATTTATTAAATGAAGTAATTTAATATCATGTATATGTAAATATTTTGAATTATTCTAAAGTAACTGATAAACTGACAGCGGAAACGTAGTACATAGTTCGGTCATATTGTTATGTCATAGACACAACGGAATGTGTTAGGGTCATTGAACATTCGCCTCGGTAAACGCTTTTGATGTAATGCCGATACCAATCAAAAATAACCATCGTTCGTGTTGCGGGTGGCGGCAATGACCGAGGGGGGGGGGGGGAGCATTGCTCGGGAGCAGGGCAACGGACATTGCATAATGTGTTAGTAGAAAATACGTTCTTGTGCTGGGTGTCCCTTGTTGTTATGCGCTAGACATTAATTCTTCTCATTTTACTTTATGTTATTAAGATATATGTGTACTTAATTACCTCTGGGAATATTACGAATAATTGGTATGAAATGGTAATAAATATAATGAAATGTATGCTATGACTATTATGAAATCAATAAATAGATTTATATACATATTGTCCAGTATCCGTGAATTGCTTTGCGTGAAAATGTTTCTTTCTCTCTGTTATCTTCTTCGTTTCTGGATAGATTGTGAACGGTTTTTTAAATTATTTATTGTATATTTCTCTTTTACTGTTCAGGAAAGTAAAAAAAGGTTAAGTATATCTACACAAACATTTTTTTTATATCGTGTAATACTAAACCTGTCATATCTTATAAGACAATCATAGAAAATTGTGCGATGCACAATATTATCGTTATTAAATACCCAACATAACCATAACATTGAATTATGTGATGCTTACACCGATAATAATTGGATTATTCAATAACAATTAATTATTATATTGATCTAAATACCGTTGCAAATAACCCGTTTTTGTTTGATAATATTTTGAAGATAAAACAGATACTGGGGCTAAACTTTCCTGAATCAGAGAAATATAAAAAAGTGTCTTAACGTTTGTCATATTGTATACAGAGAGAGTATTTTATTTTAAATTCGTGGCTTATATGAATAATAGTTTTCGGAACAATTAAGTGTACTCATATTATAATAACAAATCTATCAAAGTTTATTGAAATAACGTCAAAGATTACCCCCGCGTTTCTCAAAAACGACACTGACATGCTTTTTGGCGATTTTCGCGGGGTTTAGACATGAATTTTGACGCCTACTTCAAAGGCACGGTCGTTGAACATACTGTATTTAGCCGTGCCTAATACATCATAATGTGGTGTAATTATTTAATGTGGTCCTATATTTTGTCTATATTGCTTAAATAATAGAGATACATTTTGAATGTTTCGAATCGTTATATAATTAAATCTCTTTCAATATATATAGACATCGGTGATAGAAAACTACTCCTTTTAAAGAACTTTGTATTCCATTGTAAAGATATCTACACTTAACAGTTTGGCAAATGTTATAACTATTGGCGATTGGTCCCGGGAAGATATTTAATTGATACTTGGGTATGCAGGTGGATACTAAAGTAATAATATTCTGAAGCCTGCTACTATTTATAAATATTACAGAACAAAGTTATTTCTCAGCTATCTGTATTTTCCAAGTTCTTCTACACTACGTAACAAATTTAGATACAGCTTTCACCATCATTTAGAGATTGTCTTCTGCTAATATAACATGGCTAAATGTAGCTTTTAGTATATTATGAATTGTTTTTTACTGGCTGAGTAGCAGTAAATATTACATTTTGATAAAAAAAATTGTTTAAATTGGTATAGAATCAGTGAATAGATTTATTCAAACACTAGCTAGTGCGCTCGCGACTAGGGCATGCAATATTCATCTGATTATATTATTCGAGTTTTACGAATACCACTATCAGTACTATTAGACTTTTAAGAGTTTTTCGAATACCTTTGTATTATTGAATATCTAAAACGATGAATATGCTGTAAGTCTTGTTTCATAACAATCATACCTATAATTGCCTTAACACGATTACCTAGATACATATTGACAACATAATAATTGACTAAAATTTTTTTTGAGAACTGGCTTTACGCTGTTGGCATGAGAGGCCTTCACAGCTTTACCGGACTAAAAATTAACTAACATGTAAAGATTGCCAAATACATGTTAGTCAACTAGCATTTCCTTTTAAAATGTGTAGCTTAAACCTGTGCTTTATGCTCAAACATAAAGCACATTAATGAGTATTGCAGCAAGAACAACACAGAAGTCATAGTTTTAAATATTTAATAAGTACTCTCATCAATGATTTCCTTGGCGTGACATACTAGAAAATAAATCAAATTTGAAGGCAATAATCATGACAAAGAAATATAACAAAATTACAAATTTAATTATTAATAAGAACACATGCTTCGTAGTTTAAAAACATATTGTGTCGATATTAGTACAAATTGATACATACAATATTTATTGACTAAAATTATTGCATTATCTTTCTTTGTAAGGGCGATTGATGTTAGGAAGTTGTATATTGTTTTACTTGAGACTCACATGTGATTTATTATGTTACAAGTTAAGAGTGCCGGTGATAGTAAAATGTTCGTTCTTGTCCTCTCCAGCTATATTGAATGACAAAGTTCCTCAGGGTTATGTAGGTGTATAGTTCTTTTACATTAGGATTGCTCAACTATTCGAAGATCTCGAATACTTTGGCCAGCATTATTCGAATAGTAAATATGGGCGAATACCCGAATAAAATGAATACTCAAATAGTATGCCTTACCCGCGACTTCCTTCTAATGAAATTGTTTTCTTTTTTTGTATTTATGGAAAATACGCGTCTGAATTTTATTAAAAGCGATTTTTTTTCGTAATTGTAGTTAGTGTTTAACATGTTTACTTATTTCGAATTACCTCTGTTTAATTTTATTATGGTTGCTTTGATCCTATGGAAAAACGTAATAATTAATAGTTTATATAAAAATTTTAAAACACATATTTTCTAAGTCAATTCGAAAACACTTCAGTAGTTTATGAGGTTAGAACAAACAAACAATAAACATTTTAATTTTATTCATACTATCACCCCGTCACAACTACCTACGCGTGCATCACAAGTATCTAAAGGATTTGGATTCATTATATAGACTTTCATATTTACAGTTCAATGAAGCTGTGTTAATACCTTTCAACATTTTTTTTTTTTTTTTTGTGGCGTGTAATATTAAATCACGATATCGACTTACGATATAAATATAATAATAAATTTTATTCAATGTCCCGATTTTAAGTTTATTTTGCAACATTAACAACGATAAAATTACTAGTAATACGTTTAGAAACAATAAAATAGATCTATGTTTTAGTAACATAAAACAAAGAAACAAAAATAATTAGTATATAAAAAGCGAGCGGACAAGCCACGGACAAATTCTAGTATATTTATGTATCAAAATAAAAAAAAAACCATCGAAATATTTCGAATACGCACTAAGCTTTTCAGATAATTATTGTACTAGTAATATTTATTGTCACAAAACGTAATAAAAACAAACGAATATTGATTGAATGAGAAAACTTCTAAAACCATAATAAAATTGGACATTATTGGTACAATTTACTAGTATTGCATTAAATTTTAAAATCATTATTATTAGGAGCGATATAAATCACAAATTATAAGACGACGTACCAATAAGGCCCCAATAAAGGGTCCCGATTGACAATAGTAAAATAAAAGTGTACTTTATGACGTGGACATAAGAGATATAATCGTAAATTTGGGACATTAATTGTCCTTACTGTGTGTGACCTTGTGCGAGAGCAACGTGATGTGCTGTCCCTTTCATACCTATAGGTGATCAAATATTGTTTGCTTTTTCGTACGCCGCCATAACTTCAGTTGAATACTTTTTTGTTATATGCTAGTATTTGAATATAATTTCACCTAATATTAAGTGACGACGTGGCTTAAGATGGTAAGCTAGTAAAAACGTTGAAATGGATTGGCTCTCAACTGCAGCTGCTGGACACATCTGTAGGTCTTTGATGGCAAATTTCTAATTCGAGGTTGACCAGAGCATGATCAGATGGGCATTATAATATACCTGACTTTTATCCTACAAAAAATCCGGTATGTTGCTGGAGTTTGAATCTACACCGAGCAACGCGGTATCTAAGCACGTCTACCATTAAGTCATCATCGTTTTAAAATAAATAATATCGGCCAACAAGTAATGTACAGCAACTTCTATAAGTTGTAATGAATTGCGTAAAAATAGTGATAAATTACTATAAAAAAATCATTATTCCGGCTATAAAATTGCCTAAACCAAATTTGTCTACTTTGAAATTAGATTTATTGAGTGAAGAGTACGGATATAATATACCGCACTGCTCTGCGTAGGAAGTTTGGCAACATCGCATTGTTTTAGGAGTTACCAGAATCCGTTAAATAAAAGATAATAATTAGTATATCCAGACGCTATAGGATTTGAAGTGCGGGTGGGAGTGCCGAGAGTTTGCCATGTCGTCAGTGATATACGTATAATTATATATTAACAGGTTATAATATTTTGGAATAAAAAGTCGTTTTCATACGATTAAATTAATTAATTAACCGACATTCGCAGAGATTTTTCTTCTACCTAAAGTAGAAGTGCCAGACGTCAGTATGTTAGCATATATAAGGACGGAAATTCATTCCCGGGATGTATATATATATATATATATATATATATATATATATTAATTATTGTCTTCTATTTGTTATTAATTTATCATATTTACATAATACTTATCTTATTTATGACAAGAATTAAAAAATAAACATTTAAGAAAATTTATCATTACATAACTTGAAAAAAAAAAGAATATCCGCTAGCGTATGAATTATCCTCATCATGAGCGAGCGAAAAAAATTACTACTGTCCACTTTTTCCTAAAAGAGGACCGAATCTGGAAACACCGCTTTAATGTTTTGATAGGTTAATGGTTGACGTGATACGAAGGGTCGTTTGAAGACATTGCGGTTATATTGCAAAATAACAGTGTTTTAGGTATTAAAATTCAAAATTGTTACTCTTAATTAATTATATTTACTTATGTATCCAATTTACCAAATATTTTTGAAATTTTTATACTTTAAATTATTTATATAATGGGGCGTCCATTAATGACGAGGGAATAAAGGGGAGAGGATAAAACCGATTCAAACTTAATGTCACGTGAAAAAGAGAGGAGATTTCGGCAAATTTCACGTAATTTTTTTTTAGTAAAAAATAGTGCAAAACTATGAGAAAATCCAATTCGTTTAAAGTAAAACATGTTTCTAGACTCAAATATGCCGAATTCTGACAGAACCCTTCTATGTATTTGAATAGTTCCCCTCTAAGTATTATTTAATTTTATCACTATGATTTTAATTTACGATGTAAATTATTTAATTATTAATATGTACAATCTCAAATACTAGTCTTAATAAAAATAATAAAGCATATTGTGTTCTATTTACTAAATTCGACGTTTTACATTCAAAATACAAATTTTGAATAATCTCACTTAAGATTAAGGGGAAGGAGGTTGAGACATACTTCATTTCATATCACGCAGGTCGTCAAAAAACCCTGAAAAACGCTTCACATAATGAATAAACGACCCCTTATATAAATAACATGTTCAGTCGCATAAATGAAGGTAATTAAAAGTTGTTAAAATATTGTTAGATTGTTAATTCACATGAAGTCCTTTTGCTATTCACAGAGTAATAAAACTTTTAACTTTTGAATTATTACGAAAGAGAATATTTGTTTCATGCGTTTAAAAGCATTTTAATGATGTGTTGTTTTAAAAAGAGAAAAAGTTTTTTTTTTTTGTAAAATTGTAGTGATTTTAACTGTCCACTGAATCACAGCAAAAAAATACAATTTCCAGAATTATACACCATTTGAGTACAAAAGTTTTTTTCACAAGCCAAAGAAATGTTCTTTTTTTATAATATTTGAGAAAACAAGACTCTATTTGATATTTGTTTGAGCATAAATAATCATATTCAATGGATATAACCAACAAAAGATTCCAAATTATTATTATTATATTTCATTGAATAAAGTATCGATATTATTTCAGTCTATGTAATACAAAAAACGATCGATTTTAACTCGTATTCGTGTCGGTAAAACATTGGATGGACATATAGTTTTTTATAGTACATATCTCGAAAACCATGATGACTCTTTGCTGAAAATACTTTGTTCTATTAAAACAGTAAATTTTACGATTTAACAATGGGGCTGATATATTCACTAGAATAAAAGCTCCTAAATATAAGATTTAAAAAAAACGATTTAACATTGGTTAAAAATGCACCCGTACAATTTAAATACAAATGAAGTTGTATATGTTTCCTTATAAATATATCTAGCTTGTGAATTATTTAAAAAAAACCTCGCCATTTAGAAGTACACTTGCAGCTAAAGATTCAATTCTCCCGACTTTGTAAATGTAACTTATAACATGAATTTTTACATTCAGTAGCTTGTAAAATTATAACATATAACTTATATAAATAAAATGGTAGCTAATATTATTAAATAGATTTCGATCAAATTTTCTTAATTTTACTTCTTTGACACTTGATCCTTATGTAAAATGGAGTACAAATTGAAGATCCCGCGACATCTTTATTTAATATAAAGTTTAAAAAAAAATACAATTTCATAAGCACTATACACTCGACGATGAGTAGTGTTCATCCAGAGGTGAGGGGAAGTAAACGGATATCATTATTTAAAAATAAATTTTGATATCAAAGTATATTTTACTTTCAATTTTTTATGTTATTCCATCTGCACATAAAATATATTGTTAAGAAAATAAACAATGCAGATGAAGTCACAGATATCCGCTAGTATCGACAAGTATTGACAAGTATTCATGAGAAAAACCAATATCCCAATAAAATCAATTTTTTTACTGCATTTATTTCTTGACATTTTGATTAAAATATTTTACGAAATACTAATTCCACCATTGTTTCTGTACCAAATTTTAGCTATGCTATGGAGCTTCGTCACCAGCGTTGTCTGACCGAGCGCGCTTCCCAACTCTCTTTCGAACTCACCCTTCAGCGACAGTACATAATCCAACACGAATAAAGCTGATGCAGAAGTTTGGTTGGTCGCGCATCGCCATCCTCCAACAGGCAGAAGAAGTATTTATTTCTGTAAGTACAGTAAATCAATTCTGTCACTTTTCAGTTTCACATTCAACCAGTTTATAGGTTTTTGTGTTTGGCCAAAATCTTACGTGATGTTAAATGGCAGATCATATCTGATATAGTAACACGTTAGACTTAGGGTTGGACGGACTCCGAAGTGCAGCAACCTGAAGTAAAAATATTTTGCGATAGACTTCCAACTCGAGAATTATCAGGCAGACTTAGAAAAAGCCTTACTACCATCCTATAGTTTCATCATTACCTACATCTACCGATCGATCGATGTACATCGACCGATGCCGTGTACGAACATGCTCAGTAGTATCAACATATCAATAACAATAAAACGAAGCATTTTTTTTTTATTAACGTGGGGTGATCCCTAACGGATACCCATCCTCTCGGGGGAGAGAATGGATTATGTCCGATTCGCACGGACTAAAACCCCACGGTGTACCGGCCACCGCTTTAAGTTGGAGCGGCATGGGACCGTGCTAGACTAACACCATGCCGCCCCCAGCGGTCAGCCCGGCGGCAGATGGCCGCCAGGCTCCATCCTTATAGGGAGGTAAATGTGTACACGATCAGTTACCTCCCTCGTCAGCCGAACCTACCTGTGCAAAGAGGAGATGGCCCCCCGGCCCATCCCCTCAAGTTCAGCTACGGAGGTGAAAGAAGACGGGCAAATCGCCGCCTCCTTCCACCGACCCTCCTTTGGCGGACACGGCCGCTGAGAGGGTCCGCTCTCGGGCCCTCTCCGCCGCCTCCTTCAGCGAGATGACCTCCTCGCAGAAGGAGGCCATCACCGTCCATGCGTTTTCGCTCCCGAGCATGGCCGTAACCACGCTCAGCAGCGAAAGATCTCCTCCTACCGCCAAAGCCAGAGTGCGGCGCTGCACCTCCCACGCAGCACCATATATAATTAACGTGAAGGCATTATTGCTGGCAGTGTAGGTCAGTTCGACAAAAAAAAAAAAAACGGAAAAGATATGGATAGATTGTGTGAAAAATGATATGTATATAAAAGGTGTATGTACTGAGATATCGTCTGACAAGGGAGAATGGAAAAGGAAAACATCTTGTGCCGACACTACTTAGGTGGCTAAGTTAGGTGGTTAAGGGTAAGAAGATGATGATGATGAATATCTAACATCTTGTTTATAAATAATAAAGAAATAAATCTAGATGTAATATTATTTTAGGAATGAATTATTTTATACAGGAACCGCATATTGCTATGAAAGGTTTTGTACACTGCAACACATTCTCCTTTTAACTTATGAATCGTGTGAACGGAGCTCGGAACCTTTTAACGTGATTGCATATCTGCATTGAATTCACCGTTCTTGTTTATTAGTCGGTTTGTACGTTGCAATATAACGTAGAGGAAACCATTACAATTAGTAACACATGATTAAATTCCATCAAGTCAACTTACGCGGAAAGTTTCTTGGCAAACTAGAGTAATGATATCAATTACGTACAAACAAACTGTGGCTTTCTGGGGCTTCAACCTAGATCAGAACTATTCTAAAGGCCATGTAATTTAGGTTAGACCTAACATCCAAAAAAATATAAATATTTATCTAGATTATAGCGTATTTAATATGAAAATGTACGCAGTTCTTTTTCCATTTAAGCTATACTTTTATATCTCTTACGAGAGATATATGTCAATAAAGTATTTATATGCACTATAATTCATATAATTATAACCTCTCGAAACAATTAAGATTACTATGTAATCTATACTGCTATAATATAAAGTGAAAACATTTGATTGTTTCTTTGTAATGGATTAACTCAAAAAATACTTCACTGATTTATTATTCACATATAAAAAGCTACATTTTTAGTTAGTAATATCGCCATTTTATTTTCAATATCTACATTAACACGAATAAAGCTATGAACAAAAGCAAGTATGCATACAGAATTGCAGTTTATGTTATTTATTAGTTCGTGCTGAATCTTCGATATTTTTTCAAAATCAAAAATACTTTATTCAATTTAGGCCCTAAGAAGGCGCTTATGAACATCAAAACTACCACCGGTTCGGAAAACAACCCCAGTCATCGAGAAGAACCGACAAGAAACTCTATCGGGTTTATCTTTTTAACATACACTTATATATTTAAAATACGTTATACGTTACAATTAATTTTCGTAGATGCACAGAGAGAAGTCTATTCCGGACATCACCATCCTTCAAATATTGATCCATTAATAGCCCTTTGACACCAAAACCCGCTTAACATGGCACTTAAACTTTTAGTCTGGCAACCGATTTGCTATGCTGCTGATTTGCAATGATAATATGCTTTAGGACTTTGTTATAAAACCTAACACTATTACTTAAAAAAACTGTTACTGGTTTTACTGAGCCTAAAACATGGAACTACCAGTTTCTCACAGTTAAGAAGTTACCTTTTTTTTACTAGCAAATAGAAAACTTCTCAGAGTATTACGTAGGTTACATATAATTACGCTTCCATACAGAGGATAAGTAGTAATATTAAAATTTAATAGAGACACTCTAAAGCGGTAAAAGGTGTATAAGGATTTAATACACAAATAAAATTACTGTCAAACGATTGCAATTATTTGTTAATGAAAGAAAAAGATATAAAACTTGAGTGTACAAACTCTTTTTTCGGATCACTGACATCATATTTAAACAATACTATATAGTCTATGTTACTCACAAAATTAACACAAATTTAACGACACCTCATATGTTACACACACCATACCATAACGACACCCATACCAGCTAGGTTACAATGCATGTCAAAAAAATATACATACATGTACTCGAAAATTATCACTCTCCTATTCCGCAGTCGCGTATAAAATATATAAGGCAGTTCATAATGATTAACCCAGGAAAAAACTTAATAATAAATAAAACTATTTTCACGAGAGCCGAGCCTCTGGAGAAATTTAATATTAGAATAAATAAGTTATGTTTATTCTAAAATTTTAATTCCTTTAAACTAAATGTATCCTCCTCGAAAACCGTTTCCATTTTATGGCCGAACTTGAATTTATTCCCTTCCGCACCGACCCGACCAGTTTTTACTAACACCATAAATTTTCATGATACACTATTGTAAAATACGACAGACTGTATAAATATATACAAAAGTTTTATGCGTGTAATACCAGCTGATACTTGTGACTTCATCTGCATGGTTTATTATTTTTGCAATATATTTTATGTGCAGAGAAAAAGACATAAGTATCACACCGCTTGCCCCACAACGAAGTTCTCCACAACAAGAAATTACTTATCACCGAACTTTATATTAAATGAAGTTATCATGATGATATTTTAGAAAAAGACAAATTGTCTAAGAAGTAGAACAAAAAAAGGTCGATGCAGTCATAAAGGATGCCGACAGAAGAGAAAACTCAAAACAATGGAATAACTGTGTTCTTTTGTGAATTTTTAAATTAATTATTATCTGAATTGTTTAAATTTCATAATTTGTACATTGAAATTATTAACATTAGTCCGATTTTCATATTTATTGGCGCTCCGAGCAATAATTATATACAGTTTATTAATTAATCAAACATATGATGGGATGTGCAAGCTCAATATAAAATATCAATATTACATGTACACAGGCCGCTATACTACGCGTTGTTATCACGAGCATGTTGAGGTCATCGGCTACGCGTCATAAGCATGTTGAGGTCATCGGTGACGCGAACCCATAAGTTTTCTCCTATCAAAAACATATCACTCAAAGCAGCAAAATGATTAAAATTTATCCAGTTATTTTTTAACGATACGCGTACAACGGCAGGCGTCTATCATTTTATGTATATAGTATAAAATACCAGCGGTATATATATAGACCAATATTTCCTTTGCCTACTCGGTTATCTTTACACTGCATTACCCTTATAGAACAACATGGCAATAACGTCGAATGATATCTAAAATGTGTGCTGGTGTCTGGGTACCATAACGTGTCGTCTGTGCCATCAGGTGCGTGACTTAAATCGTTCGTTCTATGATTGCTCGTATCAGCATCGAGTGGTATATAACACGCTAAGCACTTTGTCTGCCGATTGACAAACGATCTTCGTGATTGGCCTCCGTCGATTCGACTATTTCGACTTCACTGCATATTGGTTCGTCGCCGAGCGTGTTATTGAATCATTAATTTTTACAAGCTCATACGGAATGCTTTTGAATCGTAGAAAATGAAGAGGAAATAAAATTGTGAATATTCAGAGTTATCGATATTCTTAGTAAAAGAAATATGCTGGAAAATGTAGACAACAATATACAAAGTATTTATGTCTTGATTAATTTGAAAAAAGAAATCTTTTATCTTTAAAACTAAAATGCCTATAAATTTAAGCGTCACCATGAAAATATAATATAAACACCTACGTGTGCAGCAGATAGGATTTTGCAGAATCCTGCTCCTAAAGAAGTAAAAATAGTGATGAAAGATTATAAAAAAAAGCAATATAATTGAACTCTTTAGTACTTATCTCGATCGAATAAGAGCTAGATAATAATACCACGGGACATTTTCTTCTAATTAACCAGCAATAAATATGATGTAGAAACAATAAATATTAAAGATGAGGGAATTTGTATACTATATGAAATTTTACTTAAGTTTATATACTATACATATATTACTAGCCGTAACCCGCGTCCGCTTAAAACTTAGCAAAAACAAATGAATTCGTGTAAAAGTGTACTTGGAGCCGTGCTGTTTTGGACACTGCTACTATTTTTTTTTATATTCGTGCGGGACCCTAATTATTTTTATAAAAGAAAAGTAGCCTATGTTACTTGATATAGCATCAACTACCTACCAGTTAAACTTACGTCACAATCGATCTTACCGTTTGAAGATTAGCCAGAATAAACAGATAGACAAACACATAAAAATTTAAGTATCACTTTTTTTTCGTGATAACTACCGTATATACTTTCGTATCCATTTACTAAAAAGCTGTTGTTTTGATATCACAAACAGACGCTGCAATTTTTTTTATTTATATAGCTTTAAAATAAATAAACCCGTAAAATATATTTTGTTTTTATTGTTGGCATGAAATCAGTAATATTTATTGATCATGCAAGCGGACCATTGTGAACAGTAAACAGAACTCACAAATGAAGTATATTAGTATACGCATATTATTGCTTTATATTGTAAGACAGTACATTTTGTGTAATAAATTGAATGAAGTAATGAAAGTAAACAATTTTCACCCTCCTTGTTAAATGAACATTTTAAGTTAAACCTCTTAAGTCTCAGGTAGTCGCATTTTAATTAAACACAAGGGCTTTATGTAAATCAATTCATTTTTAGATGTTTATGTTTCAGAATTGCGCCAGTTTAAAAGGAATACTTTATCCAATTATTTTTATACAGTACCTATATTATTAAAATTAACAACGAAACCTATGAAATTTATGTGTAATTATACATTTATATAAATGCGAGAGTAAATTTGTCTGTATGTTACGCTTTCACGCCTTAACTATTCAATTGATCATTATAAAAAAATACATACTCATTGTCAGGTGTATAGAAAGGAACATACCACTCACACAAAAGAAAAAGTATTTTTCCCGATGGACAGCTCTAATATAGATTACATAGCAAAACCGCGAACGAAAGCTAATATTTATATAGATAAAGGAATGGCAATCGATTACCATGTAAGTTGATGCAACTAAATGTATTTTCATAGAAAAGGTTTTATACTAATACCATTATGATATACCTATCCAGTACATAATAGTGCAGTGCATCAAAGTCTATCCCAATCGTTCAGCCAACATGAATATTGGTATGTAGGATACATTTGAGTACAGAGAATATTTACACGATATTCTCTTTACTTTAATTAATGTACTTATTACAACTATATTTATAATTATGACAAATAAAGATAATAACAGTACGTGGAGTTACGGACATAGCTAGTAAATTATATGTCAAAAACAAAAGAACAATTTATTAAATGCTATATCATTTTAGTGTGACGGTAAAGTGATTAAGGATATGTAATTTCAGTAAAAATTATATGATATTAAATATGACAACTAACTAAAATATTTCGATATAATATACATATATGAATAATATTTTGAGTTTGTCCACATTTCATACGATAAATGTAAAAAAAACTTTACCCGTCTGTTTGTTGTCTTTCCACGGCTTAGTGTCTAAAGTGATAGTAATGAAATTTGACATAAAGGTAGCTCGAATAAAGAAACATATTTTTATATAGAAAAAACGCCCAGAAAAGTGGGAGGACACCACCTAGTTTCGTATAATCTTGAAGATAACGTATAACGTTTGGAAAAAATATAAAGGAATTCTGATTGAATTAAAAACATTAAACTTCAATTATTTTGGAACACTTTTGTATCATTTTTCATGGATGGTTGTAGGATAGTCTTACCTGATGACTAACAAGTATCTTTAAATATACAATTGAGAATTTAATTCTACTAAATAAAGGATAGTATAGGATAGTAAGGGGTAGTCTGATCCCTATATGTTTTGTTTGTATCATGCATGAATTTTTACAATTTAATTAGTATAAATGACACATACATGTTTTTGTTTTACAATATTACGAATGCTACGACCTTACATAAGTTGAACTTTGACGAGGAGCGTCAAACCTCTATACTTACGTTTGCCGCAAACCAGAAATACTCTTCCTGCTGTTTTCCGGTCCGAAGGGTGTGGACGTTAACACTACTGCCGTGATGTTGTCTTTCAAACCTCAGTACTTTAAGTACAGTAACTTAATCCATAACTGAGGGGCCTGAACTTAGATTGCGGTATTTTTTATTAAAGCATAACAAAGTTACAATATTATATCTGATGGTACAAACAGTACAAGCTAAAAGTGAAAGTGATAGATCTATAATACATCGTCAGTACTCGCTGTCATGGCTTTCTGCAATTTTTTTATTTTTATTGACCTATGCTGTTGTTGGCCTTTACAGCTTTACCGAACTACTAAGGAGATGGCATAAGGCACACACCCGATTGAGCAATGAGCACAACGGCCAGTGAGACCTCGGCTTGGGCTGTTGCTGTACTGTTGCAACATACGCACATTGAGTTAACTAAACAAGCTAGCTAACTATTCATACATGTATTCGTTCATGAGACACACATTTTCATGCATGTCTCAACAACTCATACGTGTTTTACGAATCTGATAATTGGCTAACTAGTCTAATCTAATAACACTAACCAACGACGTTAGGAAAAAAATAACAACCCTCCAACTGTGTGTGTGTATGTGGGTATGCACGGTTCTAGAGTGCCGTGTGAAATGTGAGGACGGTGAGTCATTGTATCGCGTAAGCAGTAAGCTCAAGAGCTCCACTACGGGGAACGAATCTGGGTTCGAGATGCTACCACGGGGGCCGCGTACGTGTCTGCTTGGGTTCATGATTATGGCGAATTTAATTAAGCGTGGCACGGGCGGGGTGTTGCAGAGAGGCCACAATGCCCGGTCAGCTAAAGATCGCGTTAAAGAGCCCTAAATCGGTATTGCTATTAATAATAGCGTTAAACACGACGATCCCTTATACGTCGTGTACGAGGAGCAACTGAGTGAACCAGTCTATACCGGAGGACGAGAGGGAAGTGAAGGTGGGTTACGCCGGGGTGGACTGAGCCTTCTGAAGCTAAGGCTTGGCTTTAGGAGCCCAGAGAGCTAGAGGGGCCCTTGGTAGCCGAGAGGGCGCGTTCGGCGCTTGTGCGGACGCTGCCAGTGCACGAGAAGTGCTACTTTGGCGAATGTTACATTAGCAGTATGGTGGCACCAGAATATAATTGTCTTGTCAGAATATAATTGCCACTCTGCAAAAGTATTGTTAAAATTGGTTGTATATAGCTATTCTAGCGCAGTAAAGAAAAAAGGTCTAATTAAAATAGTAATCAGAGAATAGAATCATAATGAAGTGTAGTTTGAGAATAAGTGAATAAAAAATACTTTTAGACGCATGTTTTTTTTCTGATGCCGAATATAAAGAAAATTCAATATTTTTTGGACGGCAGTATAGTCTGCAATGATAGCACAACTTTAGATGTACTATCTCCTTACAATCTTGTAACATCTTCTTACTAGAATTTTATACAAAAAAAACAACACAGTTTAAATTATTATACATTAAACATTGGTGTATTCTCTTGAGTCTAGACTTCGCAAAGATAACGTGCTTATAACTCGTATTTATGATTAAAAAACAATTAGAAACGTTCGTAGATATAAAGAACAGTATCTGTGTATATATAGTGTGTAAATAGTTGCTATGAATAGAGCTGAGCCTTTCACGCTGCATTCAATGTAATTAGAACGGCTCCGGTTTTTTCTGCATAAGTGAGTTTGAAGAGTTCTTTAGCTCGTATCATGCTTTTACTGTGGAAGGTAAAAAGATATACAGGATATACGCATAAAATACATAAAAAAACACTAGAGAAATTTTCATAATATAAATATGGAAATTGGAGAAGAGCTAAACAAACGTAATATGACACGAGACTTTAGCATATATGTACTCAAACGCTTACTGACGAGGGTGACGCCTTCTCTCTCAGTTTTTTCATCTATCTTAGTCAAGTCTTGTTTATGTAGTTCTTTACGAGATTTGGAATATATTGTAATACATTAGAAAACATTGACCTAAATAAAATATCTTCCATATATATCCTAAATAAACAGAGACAAAAACAATTAAGTATATCTTCCTACTCTGTTTTTAAAACCGATATTCTTTTTTTTGTTTAGTAGATATTAACAAACTTTAGTGTTTTCAATCATTTTATTTCGAAAACTTCTTATTTTTTCTTTACTATTTAAACTTGATAAATAAATTAATTATGGGAGAATTTTAATCATTAGTAATAGCAAATTAATATTTACACTTTATAGTATTACTAAAGTGATATTTTTTTATATCGCCTCGAATTTTTCGTCCATCTATCGCATGTTGCATTACACCCGGCCGCGGTGTAGAGGTAAAGTGAAAAACACCCGGCAGAGTAACCAATATGGCGACGCCTATGGTTTAACTCAAAATAATTTAAATAAACATTGTGCTCAGTTTTTAAAAAGATTAAAAACACGATTTCAATACCGTAAATCAAATAATTTCCCGAAAATGTTCAGTGAAATGTCTAAGATCCGAATAAAAGTTTTACTTGCATCGTGATTTCATAAAACCATATTTTTTTCTTCCTAATTTGCCAACTAATCCATTCATAACAACTTTGTGCCAATATCAAATGGCTAAATATTCCGTTTCACAAAGTCTCTTGTCTTATGTCTTGATAACTTCAGTGTTTTAATAAGACGAAAAACTTGCTTGTTAGAGCTTTCGAGAGACTTTTTCCTCCGTATTATATATTATCAAAAACTGATGTGACCACTAGTAGTACATAATATAAGGGCAAATTATAAAAAATAAAATCCACTCCATGATACTTGTAAGATCTCACCGGAAACTTCCTTAATTATGTTATTTTTACTTATTCAAAATTGTCTATTTATTTGTCTACAGACTGTGGAAGATTTAGAGGCCCATTGCAAAAAGGTTGGTATAGAAATCGTAACCCGACAATCGTTCCTGTCGGATCCTGCTGATGCGGTGCGGAATCTACGCCGGCAGGATGCACGAGTTATCGTCGGCCTTTTCTACGTAGTGGCAGCCAGGCGAGTCCTCTGTGAGGTCTATAAGCATCGATTGTTCGGGAAATCATATGTTTGGTTCTTTATTGGTGAGTATTTATGATTTTATATCGAATTAGTTGATTCTCATGACTTTGTCTACGTTGTTTATAATCTTCCAATATATTTAATGAACAGCAGAAAAAAGAATTTTTTGTCTTCTGTAGTGCTTATAAATATTACAGTTTTTTTCAACCTTAATAACGTTGTATTAAATGAAAATATCGCGATAATTATTTTTTTAGGTCAAGGCCAAGTATCTAAGAAGTAAAACTAAGAATATTTGACAACAATATAGGGTTATTGCGTGATACGCGCAAAACCGCAAATGTATATAATTTTATTTATATACATTATAACAAAATAATAATCAATTATCAATGAAGGTAAATTATACCAAGTATTCAAATAGTCAATAGTTGCAATTTTCATAAACTGAATTTAAAAGAATTATTAACTAAAATAATTTGAACCATAACAAATAGAACTTATTATTAACGGAAAAACAAAAACCTGACTGTATTATATCCACTCTTTGATTCGCAGATATCATATTTAAATATTATAATCTATGTCACTCACAAAATTAAGAGGAATATGACGATCACGTGTATATACAAATTCGTCAAGCAATTTAAGCTACAGAACGTGTTAAAGAAACACAGCGTTTACCTTCTACATAAAAATAAACTATACATAACAATTAACATTGTGGCGAATACATTTGCCGAACATAAAAAGGAGACTAAATGTTGTTAAAGTTAAGTGAAAATAAATCGACAGTAAAATAATGAAATCATGGAAGTAGGAATAATATATCAAGATACTTGTGACGATTACATCATGTTGATTTGCCTGATGAGTGCCAACATAAACTAAATTAAATTCGAAAAGTTAGAACTGTCGATAAAGTTAGAATTGGAATAAAGTTACAAAGTGTGTCAACTTCGAAAACGGTTTGCTAATGGCGTTTGAATACATTTCTTAACCCAATTGATTTTGTATACAAATAAAACGTGTATCTTTTCTTTGTATATTACCGTTCTATTAAATTCTTTTGCATATTGGTCTTACATCTGCTTCTAGAAAAAATTATAAATATTATTCATTATTCGTCTTACTCTATTATAATATAAATTTCAACACGAAGCTACGGTATCTATAGAAGATTCTGTTGTCCCAATAAAACTAAGCTCCAATCACCCGGCTCAGTTCACTATGACACAGTAAGCCATTGCGGGTACAAGTCGTGGTATGACTGCTGAAACTAAGGATTTGTTTACACTTAATGTTTTCTCAACTGTAAACTAGTTTGAATAGTTTATTTATGTATAGCCTTTCAATGTGTTATGTAATATTAGGTTTATTATTTGATGAGAGCTATATGTTCGTTATATGTAACTAGCTGCCCGCCTCGGCTTCGTATGGGTAAGAAAAAAATAAGACCAAATTTTCTCTTTACAATACGACCATATAATTAAATAATATGGCGACTGAACGTTTTTTTTTTTTCGAACTGACCTATACTGTTGTTGGCCTGGCAAGGCCGCTACAGTTCCACCGGACTACTAAGAGAAGTGCTTAAGGCACTCACCCGATTGTTATAGGCAACCAGCACAAGGGCACACGTTGTGCCTCGGCTCGAGCTGTCGCCGAGTTTCCCGATCTAACTAAGCTAAGCTATCTATCCATTTCATACACATATGAATTCGTGAAAAATACATGTGAATCCATGTTATCTGACTACTACGTTGTGTGACCTACTTCAGTCCGAAAGGCGCAAAAAAACAGCCCACCACCATGTGTACCTGTGTGTGCACGCGCGTGAAGTGATCTGTGCAAGTGTAAAACTAAAGTGAGTAACTGTATCACGCAAGTAACAACCTCGAGGGCTCCATTCCGAGGGACGACCTAGGCTCGAGATGCTACGAGAGAGACGCGACGTGTGTGCGGGATCGTATCATCAACCCCTGCCTACGGCGTCGCAAACAGAGAGAGTCGCGAGCGTGGGCGCAAACACGCATTTTTAAGAGGTGATCGGAACGTCGGAACTACGAAGCAAGACGGCGTCGGCGCCGTTATTTAACTATGCAATCAACCGGACTGCGTATGATTCCTAAAAGATTCGGTCTATTAGGTAGAGATAGACATAAATACACGAATTTATTTATTATTATTTAACTGAAGCGCGCGCGTGGCGCTAAAAAGTGGCTGTGATGCCAGGGAAGCTGGAAATAGCGTTAAGCAAACTGAGGTTCTGATTACTATTGATCATCGCATTGAAGGCGACGATTTCCTGAATCTCATGGAAGACTGAGGAGCTGAGTTATCCAGTCTATACCGGCTAAGGAAAAGGTGAAAAGGTTAGCCTGGACGAGCTTGGCCTTTTGAGGCTGGTATTGGGGTTGGAACATGGGTTTGGATGCCCACGGGGCCTGAGGGGCCTGCGAGGGCCGGGGCGGCGCATAGTGCGCAGGAGCGGACGGTGTCGTGGTCTGGGTTTAGGAGCCCAAGAGGTTTGCGGGTCTGAGTAGGCCGGGAGGGCATATAAGGTGCGGGTGCGGGTACTGCCGGTGCACGGGAAGTACCCGGCAGGCTAGGGAAAGCCTCTGTTGACGTCAGAGGCTTTGTGCGCGGTGCTCGAGGACAACCGCGATAACTCGCAGGGTGACCCGATGTACCGCACAACACACAGCTGGGAGGCTCAGCAGTAGACGGAGTGCGAGAACACTCCCTAGTGGAGTGATCACCGAGGCACTTTACACACCTGGGACGCAGGCGGCAGTTTCGTGCGGAGTTTTTTTTTTTTTTATATTATAGGGGCAAACGAACAGGTGGGTCACCTGATGGTAAGTGATTACCACCGTCCATGGACACTAGCAACACCAGGGGAGTTGCAAGTGCGTTGCCGACCTTTTAATATATGTGGGCCTATATATATGTGACCGTACACCTGACAGTTGTGACACTGTGAGGGAACGAACTGTTTGCGCGGTGGCTCGGCTTTTACGCCGACGAGGCCGCATAGAGAGGACAGGATGTAGATGGACTTTACCTTCTCTGGAGTGGTCCAAAACGACCAACACCAAGGCCTTCGCGCGAGGGTGGTAAATGCGATGTACCTCTCGGACAGGATAGTTCAACGACTTAAGGTCGTTGGATATGTCCTCGATCGAGAGTTCGACCGGGATCCTACGGAGGAGACGCTCGTCCTCGAGAGCGTAGGGTGAAGTACCCATACTTCGCTTCCCTAAGAAAGGAAGTTGGGCGACGATGATCGTCGGTGGTTAGCACCTTAACCGGGATACCCGTAGGAGTGTTAAGGGCGGAGGTGTAAGAGATCTTCCTCGAGTTGAGGCTCGAGGCTTGAGGCGAATTTTACACTTTTCCGTACTATCAAACATTTTCTTTCATACAAACCGTATCGTAATAATTACAAACACAACAAAAAGAAATTAATCAAGTAGGTGTAATCGTTCTGATGTGATACACTTACATATATTCGGCAATAGATTTATGTTTATATAAAGAAGATAATAGACTACAGTTTCCTCAAAATATGCTTATAAATAAGTAAAGTAACTTTATATAGATATAATATACTTAACTAAAATTATAGAAAAAGTAATTGTATTATATCACCTTTTTAAATCGAACTAAAAAGTATAAAATGAGTGGTTTTAACCTCATAAAGATTTTCAACTCTTTACATATTCCTAAACTCTTTAGATGGTGTTGAAAAGTTGTGATTGTGAATTTTTAATGACTATGAATATAGTTAAAGTGTTTTAAAGGTGAAACATCAAGCGCATGCAACAGTTAATCGAAGCAATGGTAATTAAACTAATAATTTAATTTTACTGCAAATGGTATGAACTAGTTTGTAAGTATTTTCACTGATAGTCATAAAAAAATTAGAGTTATATATTTGCATGCGATTTTTCAAATAGAGTCTTACAAGTAATTGTATAACTATTAAGAATTTACAATTACAAATTTTCAAGACCACGTTCAATAACGATTTAGAAACATCTTAAAGGCTTAAAATAATAACAATAATAGAATAATAATACAATTATAATTATAAAAAAAGAAGTTATTATTCTAAGGTTGAAAGGTTTGAAATCTCTACGAGGCTAATAGGAATTTATTTTATACATTCTAGTTCGTTTTAAAAATATTTCATAAAGTTATTAATAACTCTAGTTAATTACACTCTCCATTTATTAAATCTTACTAATTTTATATAAGGTTATTAGTATCAAAAACAATCATAAATACACCTGTGTGTTCTTAGCTACGATAATAACACACCCTGCATTTTAACAATTTGTTTCTTTCCCGTTTAATCAAAACATGTACAGGTCACAGGCTGTAGCTATATCTACTTGTTTATGTTAGATACAGAGTAACAAGTTCTTCTTGTTTGTTTTATTTTTGTTTTGCATATAAACATAACGTAATAAAAGCCATAATGAAATTGACATAGAATATAAATTAAGTTACCCACAAACATGGTACGAATTATATTCTCATTAAGTTAATAATTTAGTTATATATTAAAGCACTATATGATTTACCAGCAGGCTCTTGTGACTTCAGCGGCGTTTGTATTTTTATAGAATAACTAGCAAGCCCGGCGGACGTTGGCGTGCCCTGAAAATAAAAAATATTCTAGAATCAGACCACAACGCCACCAATCGTGAATCTAAACCATTCTTAAATCCATTTGAACACAACAAAAAATTGCATCAAAGTCTATCCAACCGTTTAGAAGGAGTTCAGTCACATACATACACACATAGAGAAGAATTATATATATATTCAGATTTTATAGGTATAAGATATTCATTTGATTTGAAATAATTTTGAAAGATGTTTTTTTTATCTAGTAACTGAATTGTTAAATTCCAATGTTTTTAGATCCAAGTACAAAACTGTTGAATTTTCATAAAAATTTCAGTACTTCATCATCTCACCCTTATCCCACCTAAGTAGGGTCAGAACAACATGTTTTCCTTATCCACTCTCCCTTGTCAGATGTCATCTCAATATTCACAGCTTATCATTTTTCACACAATCCATTCACACCGTTTTCGGTCTTCCTCTACCCCCATATCCGTCCACTTTCAAGCTCAAAACTTTTCTTGTTACATGACTTTAATCTCTTCATATATGATGCCCGTACCCTGCTAACATATTACTCCTCAGCTTCTCAAATAAAAAAATTAATTTGCAATTGCTTACTACTTTAGGGGTTGAATTTTCAAAAAATATTTCTTGATGCTCACCTACAGTACAAATGGAACCATGCAAATTTTCACATCCCAGTAATTTGACTGTGCATTAACATTTCAGCCAATCACTCAATTATCTATTATATATCACTACATATTACAAAACAAAGTCGTCGGCCGCGTCTGTCGGTCTGTTTTTTCGCGATAAACTCAAAAACTACGGAACGGATTGTAATGCGGTTTTCACCAATAGATAGTAATTGTGGTTGAAATATAACGATAGATAGATATGTTCTAAAAAAATTGTCATACAAGCTGAGGTTATTGGAAGGCTAATTACACGGATATAGTATTAAACCTTATCAAATTAAATACATTAGTTACCTTAGGCATTTTATGCACATAAGTATATATTTTATATTATCAGGGCAGGACAACGTCTGTCGAGCCTACTAATATACATATAGATAGAACTGTCATATGTATATCTACTACATTACGTTTACGTGCCATAAAACTGTATACATATATAAATACTTAAAGCAACACCACGGCAGGAGCCAGTCGTAAAAGCCGATTTCCGTCTCATACTGAATGGAAACAAGATTTCGTCGAATATAATTCTCCTCGTTCTGGACCATATGAAGCCGTCTTGAATATAAGTTTTTAAGAAGTAAGAAAACTCACTTAAAAACTTGTATACAATTTTTTTTTTTCGATACCTTAACTGTGTGCAATGCTTTCGTTTATTCAAAGTAAGCAAGTATGAAATTTGCGTGGCAAAATCTGGACGGCTCAAATCATTTTCGGGTTGTTCCCGTAAATAACATTATCCCGGGCGCCCGAGAATCCGGGACTGAAATACCTAAACAGCAAAATCAACCCCTTTTTGCGGGTCAAGCAATGTACATAGGGTCTTCGAGTGACCGTTTTATTATAAATTCGGGAAAAGTGACATACATTATTATTTCAAAGCAACATTATAGACGCATTAGTTAACTATAGGACACTCTTATATTAGGAAATTTCAAAGCGAACGGCTATTAAAATGATTAACGAGATATAGCAATAAAGGAACCTTATGAAACTCAAGAAAAACGACATTATGGAGTAAATAATGTGAGAACGACGATACGTCGCGCCTCGGGACTAAATCTACTCGCAAATATAGAAGTCGTTTGACGTTGTTTATGAAAAGATATAAAAAGGGAATGGAAGAGGGAACAAAAATATTTGGTATACATAAAACTTAACACTTATACATTTTGTATTAAGAATTCCTAACTGTGTAGAACAGATAACCTATATATTCTCTATCTATATATTATCTCTAGTATATATCTATATATTGAAAATACAGTTCTTTTGAGGCTCAATAGCGTCAAGAGTACTAAACGTATAGGCATAGGACTAGGACTATTCGTTTCTTCGTTTAACCGCCTAGAATTTTTTTATTGCTCAACGAAGCGGATAGGACTCTGCTAGTATTCGTATAGACACAATAGATATTTTTTATTTTTACTTTCAATGTAATCTTAATCAGCCTTAGATTTGTAAATTAGATTGGAATTTACCTAAATCTCATAAAGTTTTCAAAATTATTGATATTATTTACATAAGAATTCCTGAGATTTTTGCCATCTTTGATGTAAAACATTTTTAGATGTACATTTTTAGATTTATATAAAAACTAACTAAATGCATTGAGTAACGAAAACGTAAGATTTAGTTTCTTGCCGGTTCTTTTCGAAGACTTGGTTGGTTTCCAAACCGATGGTAACTTTGACATTCATAAGCGTCTTCTCAGGGCCTAAACTGAATAAAGTATTTTTGATTTTGATTTAACAACTATTGTATATATAAATAGTTTTCGCTTTGATACTTTGATATCATTTCAGGTGAGACTGACCAAACGCTAAAAGCTATAAATTATTATAGAAAATATACATTTCAAAACTACTGACCTTAAGTAAACAAGTTGTTGGTTTTTAATAGGAAAATATCCGTCGCGAAAGAAAGGGCCTGTGCAAATACGAATATTCGTATGCGACATGAGCGTTTCGATAAAGATTCCCACGAAGTCTGGTCGTTGTTCAAACATTTAGATTAGAAAGAATCATTACGTGAAATCTATATATATATACAAATGAATTGCTGTTCGTTTGTCTTGCTAAAACTCTATAATGGCTGGACCGATTTGGCTAATTTTGATCTTTAAGCTTTTGTGGAAGTTCAGGGAAGGTTTAAACGGTGAGGAACATAAATAATGAGTAAAGGAAAATACTAAAAAAGACAATTTAATTTTCAAATACAAAATATTCCTAGGAAACATTTGATGTCTTTTGTCATTTTAGAAATAAATAATTATCATTCGGTTATCAAACCTTTATAGGTTGTCTGTTTCATAGCTGTAGAATGAGGTTCGATCTTTTTGGTCTGTTTTGTTGGAATACAAAACAGTTCTGTTTTAGAAATAAAAATAGTACATAAGAAAGCTTTAAATAAATTAATTGCATAACTGTGTTGCATATATAATGTAAATAAAAATGTTGCATTAAATTTTGATCACATTTTGCACAAATATATGTAAGTGATACATATAGTTCACCGGTTCATCTAGTTAGAAATAAAATCATTTCTAACACGCGTTAAAGTTAAAATACGCTCAATATTGTTGTTTATTGGAAGGATAATTTTAATAAAAGCTAATTATACTTGACGATGAATATCTTGTCATTATCATTTCACAGAGTTTCTATTGTTAATAATCAAACTCACAAAACATCATACTGCATGGAAAATGTAACGCACCCGTAGTAACAGTGAATGTCCTATAGTTAGTAAGGCCTGATTTTTCTTAAAAATTGCTCTCCAGAGCCCGAAGAGATATTTATTAATGATAATCTCTACCGAGGTCTCTGGGGAAAAACTATGCCGCAAGACAGTAATAAAACTGAGAAAAAGGCCGTAGCAGATAAAGTGCGGAACAGCACAATTCTGTGAAGGTAACAACGCTCAGGGGTCGTATAAAATAAGTATAGATATTTGTCTCATCCTTACTAATATTATATATGCGAATGTAACTCACATTGTTTGTTTGTTACGTTTTCACCCCAAAAGTACTCAAGTGATCGCAATGAAATTTTGCAAACACGCTGTCAGGGTTACAGAAATGGGCCGGCGTACCTTTCCCATATAAAAAAGTACTGCTCCTGAAGAATTGCGTATTTAAAAAAGTAGTGTTTTTCTAAAGTTACTGCTTTTTATATAATTTTTTTTTTGGGTTCCATTTAAAAATATAGACGAATCAAAAAATACTGATAAAAAAAATTACAAGAATATGTGAGTAAACAAAAATATGTAATGCTATAATCATTAATAACCACCTATTTTTCAAATTGTTAGTTGTGTTAAATAAAAAAAGGAAAAAAAAATAAAGAAAAAAAAACAGTAATAGTAATAATAAACATGCGTATATGTGGCTAAATAAGAATGTACTAATATATATGTGTATACATATACTCGTATAATAATATTTATTTCCTTTCAACGGTTTAAATTTTGTTAAGTTAGTAATAGTGTAATTAAGTTCCTTGTTTATTATTATTTGTAGTTCAGTTTTAATACTTGTAATTCATAAATTTCATCTTGGATCTTTTTAGGTATAATTGTAATATTTATTTTGTTAACCTAGCATATTTAATAGTAAATATTGTCAACCTAGATAAGGTATGTGTATGTAGTCAGAGGTTTTAATTATTCCTTAATTAAAAAAGGTCATGAATAACCACTAAGTATCAAATTATACATAGAAGTCATTAATATCGTGTCATGTTTGAAATAAAATTGTTACAATGTCTTTTTTCTTGTTTTAAAGGTAGCTGTTGCGTTCTAAATTCTTAACTATCCTAATTTCTAATTCTAACTTCCCAACTTCGATGTATAAGAATGTTAGGTAGTTTTATCGTACACTACAAAAAAAGCTAGTATAATATAGTTGTAAAATAATAGAAGTTAAATTATAATTTTTCTACAGTTTCCCAAAGGATTGTGATATATCAAATTCTCCTTTAATTTTGTATTTTTAATTCATTGCACTTGTGCTATATGAAATGAAACATTTAGCGTAAAAACTCACCACAATATATAAACGAACATAACGTTCCGTAAACTAACTTTTTGCTTTATGAGTCAGAAACATTACACGAACTCTCCAAGGTTCATATAGGTAGGTACATTTTCAAAAACTCAGCAGACATTATAGAAACATATATTTATGTTTGTTTCGTAGACGTTAGAATGTATGCTTCCCGATAATAAAGTTATGTTTCAGTACGGAAAATAAAAGAAATATTTACAATTTGCCATAACTTTATCTGTTTGTACTCCACCGCGTTCAGAGTATTTAAATATTTTGATTGACGCCGACATGGAGAATAACGCTATGCAAATAGCAACGCTCTACCGAACGCTTTCAATATGTTTGACATAATATTTTTGTTCGCTTATTTTCCTGCTGGATGAGTTTCCTACCCGCATTGTTGAACGTAAATTAAACTTTAGTTATTTATATCATAAATAAAATTGAAATGTATATTGTTTGTGCGGGTCCATCTTTGAAACGGCTCAACCGATTTAGACGATACTTTTGCTAATAAATAGAGTAATTTTCAGGTTATTATCAGACCGACATGACATTATGGTTTTTCAGATGGGCTAAGTTGTAATAATAAAAAAAATACAGAATAAACTTATAACTAGTAAAAGCATTGTAGAGGTTATGTAGTAACTATAAAATTACAATATAAAAAATAATAGACAAACGATAATTCATTCAGATAAAATACGTAGTTCCAATAAAACAACATAATCATTTTGACAAGAACAAAGTTCCGGGCACCAGCTGGTAAACGTAAAGTATTTAAAAATTGTCCTAAGTATTATCCACGACAATATCAATTTGTAGTCAAATCTGTTCAACCCTTTAAGGTTGCCTTAAACATGAAACAAACGTACTGTTCTATTTATAACATACATAAGATTTACTAAAAAAATATATATTAAACATATATTCTTAATGAAAAAGATAAAAAATAAACTTTAACGAAATTTCAAACACCAACAATTGCAAGAAATAGCAATTATATTAGATCCTTCTAGACTACTTCGTTTTTGGATTCGATTTACTTTTTGTCTTTATTTTCAATGGCCAACAAAGCGATCACTAATCAGTTACTAACGGATAACCTTAAAAATACTTGACCTATTCTAAAAATTTTTTCACCTATAGAATGTTACATTATTAGCGAGTAACATGGCCTATACTTTATTTCTAAAATCTACATTAACGCGAGTGAAGCCGTGAACAAAAACTAGTAATAAATATAATTACATCATAAAAAAACTAATACCGTGGTATTTTATTATACTATAGTATTACTAACATGGCATCAACACACTAAAACAATATTTCTACGTTAATGTAATTTATGCTAAAGGGTGCAACTGCCGCATTATAAACATGAGATTTTGTATGAAAATTTAATCGTAGTTGGACTAACACGACGTTCTAACTTATTATCAAACTATACAAAACTAGGCGGTTTGTACAGAATTTATGTGTTTAATTTTAAATTACTTACCCTCGTCACGAGGGATAACAATACCTTTCGTACTCCTTCGCATAACGTCTCGGTACTTACCTCTGTGAAATATATATAACATGTTGTCGCCTCAACTTTGACTTCAAATACTGAAAGTAATAATGGAAACAGTGGGACGACAGATCTCGATTTACGAATTCATGAATCCGTGCCGAACGCAGACTGTCGTATTCAAACGATCGCTACAAACGCTGATTGTCTTTTGAATCAATTCTCATTAATGTCCTAAATTTAGGGACATTTATATTCTGTCTCCGTCAACCGACATTAATTAATGTAGACGGGCAATTACGAGCTTTACGTTTCGTGGTATGTGTTGAGAATAATTCACAACTATCATACTTATACTCATAAGGTCCAATTTGTAGTTAGCATATTAATTTTCAACCGTCAAAGTGGTATACGTATGTTTATACGAAGATCCAAATAAGTTCAAGATGCACTTCAATTGCAGCTCGGTGGATAAGTGCATACACTTTTGGGGTGTAGCATTTGGAACATCGCCAGTAGTACCTACGTCAAGCCAACTTCGGCAGGTTATCAACGTCCGTTTGACCTTAATATGAAAATCGGGGAATCTTTTCTTTTGTGTAATAAAAATTTATTGCGACATAAAATTGTCCGCTAAAGAGATCAATCCATATAAAAATAATCGACACTTTTACGAACTTGAAGATGTGGTTTGTGCTTGCTGATTTTTTATGTCCTTTTACACTATCATCAAGACGCCGCTGGTCAAATTAATGATGCAATAATAAGAAAAACAATGTTATATTAAGTTATTAAATATATTTTGTAATAATACAGTGAAGACAGACATAAGCTATTAACAAGGAATAAGGATAATTACTCCATTCCTAAAAGCTGTTCCTTGATCTTAGAAACTAGAAGGTCTTTAACTAATATTATAAATGGCAAGGTAAATCTGTTTCTTTCCTACACCTTCACACTCCTTACATAGTCAACCGATAGCCATGAAATTTTGCATAAACGTTGTCAGAGGTACAGAGAAGAATCTAGAGCAACATTTTGTCCAGAAAAAAATACTAGTTCCAAAGGATAGGTAGCACGACCGAAACTGCTAGCAAAAGCTAGTATACTATAAAAATACATTCCAGACAATGACGCTTTCTAAATAACAAAAACAATATACTTTAAAGGTAGATCGGTGATACAGTGAAATTTATACCAACATCGGATACAAAGAAGACATGTATAAAATAAAATAATAGGATAAATATATAGAATACTGAAATACATAGCTCTATAAAGAAATGTCTATCTGTACTGTCAGCTTATATGTGTACCTAACACTGCTGGGGGATACTTTCTGCCTGGAGGAATCAACTAACATAACTGTCTCTTCAATCCACATCGTGTACCTACCTGTATGTGTAAATGAAGAGAAATCAACAGCTACATATTTTTCCCATATATAGTGGTACTACAAAATAATCCCAAGGAGGGTTAATGTGAGGCGCGCGCGGCCGATCATAAAAATTAAGCCAAATCGTACATCACAACATGACAAACATGTTGTGCCGACCCTATTTATATGGAATAAGGGTAAGAAGATGATACGATGTATAAAATAAATAAGGCACTAATAATAACTTATATAAACAAAAACCAGTAGAAAGAATATTTAACTAGGTCATTATAATTCATGATATTTAATTCACGAACTGCTATGATAACTATCTCGTCTGTTTTGATAGAAAAAATATGAAAAGTTTCAGTATTGGAACAGAGAAAAACATTCCGCTTAACTTTCATGAAAATACGTTGCCGCAGGCTAACCGGAGACGGTACAACAAACACACATTTGTTAGCCTCAGGTTCTACTAACAAACAGGACAAAGGAAATAGATAGAGCAAAGGGATAACTAATACTTGAAGGCCGTGTGAATAAATAAAATATATTGTATTTCGAGTTTTTAATATAATTGTATACGTATATCGTAATAATTATTAACTACGTAATATTCGTAAACTATTTTATAAAATTTACAACAAAAAAATACATATTAACACACATGTTAGGTAGTTGTAAACTGTACAAAATGTAGGTCATTTTGATTTGATGACCTACTTGATTATAAAATTAAATGTTGTATAATATATATAATTAACAATCAATTGCTTAAGGTATGTATGAAGCGCATTATTACTTCAGAACGGCGGCACACATTTGGCTGATTCTTTTTAAGCTATGTTTGTAATTGTCGGTTCAAGGGTTGTATAGAAGAAATTAATTGATTTTTATATTTTGATTCTATATAAAAAGTAAGACAGTAGGGAAATCTGCAAAAATTTTAAAAGAATTGACAGGCCGATTTTCAGTTGTTTAGTAGCCAATTTATTTCATTACATGGCCATAGTGTAAAGGGAAGACTTGGTATTTTCTTCGTTAGTAGATACGGGCCAATCTCTAGTAATAAAATAATACAAAATAAAATTTCTTTATATTATTCTCGTACATATAAATGTTTACCCTAACGTGCATACCGTGACAGCCTTCAAATGTTAATGTTAAGCTATTGTCACTTATACAATGAAAAATTTTACACACTGGCCATACAAAAAAAAGGATAACTAGGAGAATAAAGCTCACACTGCAATTTATTGATAGGTTGGTACGAGGACAACTGGTTCGAAACCAACTTAGAGCGAGAAGGTATCGATTGTACCGTCGAGCAAATGAGAGAAGCCGCTGAAGGGCATCTCACCACTGAAGCGCTCATGTGGAACCAAAACTCCAACCAGACGACCATTTCTGGGATGACCTCCGAAGATTTTAGGTAAGCGATTTCAAAATAATATATACAATAAATACGTTATATAAACAGATTGTAAGTGCAAACCTCTTTTTCAATATTTTATACCAATAGTGATGAACTATAGACAAATGAGCACAGACAAGACAGTTATGAAGGTTGTAGAAATTTTTTCAAGATTACTCGATCCATGAAGGTTGGTATTTGTGACTCGATCCTGGCATACCCTCTATCTCAGAGCGCGAAAATATTATATACAATCGCAAGGTTAACTTTTAAGATTTGATAATGTATTGTATTGTAAAACTGAATATGTTTGTGATGCCGTTACGGGGCGTCATAATCGCCATGCGCCAAAGCCCATATTAAAGATTAAAAAAGAGACAAGACAGTTCGGTATCATTTTGTCCCGTATTTATCAACCTGTTTTTTTGTATTAATTTTATTTTGTAGCTATTTATGAGCTTTATATAATTAAGCTGGCCTAAAAACAAAACTGGAATGATTTTTTTTCCATACCATTGACGATCCGAACCATTTATGTATATACCTCTATTTGTCATACAATTCGTCTACAATCTACAATATTTATACAAAACTCAATACAGGTAATATTAATATCTATATATTAACACGTGAAGAAAAAAGTTTGTACCACTTCTTATGGTCTAATTTCATCCGCTCGACGACAACTAGTGTTTTTACACTTTCGTTTACTATTTCCAGATGTAGAATAAGGTAAAATAGAAAAGAAAAAATACACTAATATGAAACCATCAAAATGTATATAATTGTTTTATCAAGATTAAGAATTAATGATATTATTTTCATTATTCATTATGATCTGGGTTTATACATTTATTTCAGAATGAATTGTTTAGTTTTTGCCAATAGATTTCTTTTGTGTATTTCTTGTATATGCCGGGTAGACATCTTTTATCAAAGTTGACGAGATGAGATTGTCTAATATATTATGTAGATATTCCTGTTTTGAATCTTATTCTTTGTCTCATGAGTGAGCGAAAAGATAAAGTGAAACTTTACTTTCGGTATAAACCTAGACAATGTTTATAAGAAGCTGAAACAAAACTGGTCAAATTTTAATTAAATAGTATGTAACTATTTTTATGATGTTTTATGATTTATAATTTCCAGTAGTCGAAATTCGACCATAATACACAAACTTACAAAGGGGTACAAAGTTATTTCTTCACGTGTTATACTATACATATTATGTACTTCTTTTTGTTTTTTTCTAAACGGTAAAAAGTATTGAGTATTGTACAAATACTGTAAAACGTAGATAGATGAAAGGAGCGTCAAATATGATAAATAGATACTTGCAAATAAAGTTTTGGAGTAGTCGACGGTTTGGAATGATTATTTTTTATCGAAACCCCTGAAGCTTGACAATAGCTACTAATAAAAAAAGAAACTCGATGAACGCATGTATGGCAATAGATTGGTACATTAATACGGTAAATAAATACAAAAAATTGTCATACATGAAATTGATATAATATAATAGATATATAGTGTTTTTGGTATTCATTTAATTGTGCTTATTTACACCAGTCTACAAACAGAATTCTGTTTAAATTTCCAAATACATCAAACATATTCAAAAGTACGTGTGTATGCATTATCAATTACTTTATACAATCATTCGTAAAAGCTCCTTCACGAAATATTTTTTTGGAATATCCCCTTTAAAGTTGTTAGTAAACGATTTTATGTAACCAACCAATATATTATATGATATGTAATCCGTTTGTTTCTTATGTCGTATTTGGTTCCACAAACCAATAATAACAATTCTGCGTTATCGAAAAATCATCCAATAACTCGGCTGCGTACTCATCTAACCACACAAGCGCACGTAAGCGTACGTATCTGAAATAATATGGATACCGCAATATCCGCAGATATTCTGCTAATTCACACAACACTGTGACTAATCATAATTACTCAGAGAACTTTGTTTCAATCAGTGTTTGGAATCAGTATCGGCACTTGAAATACGTTATTATATAAAGTAAAATAACTTGTCATTGAACGCACCTCTTACACTACCTACGACCGTTGCTAAACTCAATAAAAAATAGACTTATTCTAAAACTAATATATTGCACCTGCAAACCTGATAAATACTTTCTTGACCAAATTGAATTTAATGCATAATTTAATACAAAAGCTAAACTACAACGAAACAAAACTTAGTTTAATGTAAATATATCTTCGGAGTATAGTACAAGATATGTTATGTAATACTTTGTTTGCATTATTAAGTAAAATCGTTTTTTTTAGTTGTTAGTACAGTTGTTATTAACGTTAGATATTATGCTCTTTTGGCACACAGCGACCATGCGAAAAGTATAAATTCTACTAACAAAATGTAATATATATATATAATATACGTTTTACGAGTCATTTTCATAAAATTATCCTGATTTAGAATGATTTCGATCATCGCACGTTTTGGTTGAATTCTCTTCAGCAGTTTTGTAAATCGTTCTCGTTTATCCTAAGACCATCACTATTTTTAATGACTAGGATTATTTTTACATCGACTTTAATGTCCATATGACTTTTGCAAATTATATCAAGAAATTGTTTGATAAATAACATTCATATATCTCCATCAGTTATAAGATACAATAATTTTTCCTTTTTAGCAGATATTGTGAAATAATTAATTGTGTTTCCTTTCACAATCTTTTATGGTTCTATTCATAAGTTAGGTCCATGCATTCGTTTGAGCGCACTCCTTTCCTCTTTCGTTAAGAAAGTGAAAAAAAGAAGGAGTACATCTCAACAAAGCTAAGTACCGTCAGAGTTCTCTTGAGACGCCGGAGCAATAAGCTTTTCATCGTAGCTCGCTTAGAGTGAACCAAATAGACACGCAACATCAATGCGAAAAAACCTTATGTAAATAGAACTTGGCTATTTCATTTATTTCCTTATGAAAAGAGTTCGATCTATTAAAATGTAAGTGAAAATATATTTAAGTTAGTAAATGATAACTACTTTGTCGTAAACTTGTACACAAATAAAACACCACTATAAAAATTAAGCTAAAATTATCAATAATATTTAAATAGAAAAATGTATACGTTTTACGTAAAATCTATTATGCATTATAATTTGTAAAATGGTAATTATTTCTTTCATAAAATACGTGCCTCGTTAATTTGTTATTAACACCAAATTAACAACTACTATAATTAATACCATACCCTATCAATTCTTTTAAAGCCCCATTTGTAACATTTTTTTCTAGAAAAAATACCGCATCACCTTCAAATTAAAAAATAACACTGTTACTGCTTTTATATACATTTGTATTGTAGTTTCCGACAAGGATTTAGGAAAGGTTGACTCGGGTAACGATTGATGAGTGAGCAACAAAACGTAATACATGTGTTAAAATGAGGAAAAACGGTAATTTGTTCTCTTGCTCAAGGGATAGGGTGAGTTGTTGATAATAATAACAATGTAAAGGAAAATAATGTTTGGTCAGATCGCGGTTGAACGAGGCGCTCCGGGAAGCCGGCTATGACATTGACGGGGAGAGATACCCAGAGGGATATCAAGAGGCACCTTTAGCCTACGATGCTGTTTGGGCCGTCGCTCTTGGTAATTTCTTATAAACGTTAATTACTGGTGATAAAAGTATAATAGTTATAGTATTTAAATTAAAGCTTTTTTGTACTACAACGTTGTCATTTCTCAGTGCATATAGAAAAATACTTTATCAGAATTGAGTGCGAAATAATAATTAGATTATTTTATAATGTAACATCGTAAGTAATCTTAAATTTGACCATTCTTCACACATGATCACATGTGATAGATAAGGTTCTAATATACGGGTATTCTGTCCAAATAGCCAAAACCAAATCAAGAAATAAAATAAACTGATTCGCCAATACAATAGGTGTAATGAAATAATATAATATTTCATAATAAAACTTTTAAAAAGTATATTTCTTTTGTAAATCTTTGTATTGAATTAACAGCGATAAATTTATTTTTAGCTTTCAATAAAACCATGGAGAAGTTAGAAAAAAGTGGATTGAGTTTGAAAAATTTCACTTACACCAACAAAAGGATTGCCGATGACATTTACGAAGCCATAAATTCAACGTCTTTCCTTGGTGTTTCGGTAAGTATAGCGCTATCTTATTTACGTCCCTTTTCAACCCACGCGCGTTGTCACCGAGTAAGTGCTTTTATGATAACAGTTATACCTGCATGTTTAATTATGTAGCTATTTGTGACATTCTGATATTTACTACGTCTATTTTAGTTTGTAAAGTTTCGGAATCACCAGTATATATCCACCTGCCGACATACCAGTACCTTGTTTTAAACTGCAGTGTACATACTATCAGATACAGTGCCGTCACCTTGTCGTTCTACGAAAAGGGTTATTTAAATACGTTTAAAGCAATATATTCTAATATATTTACGTTTTTCTTTATTCTTAAACTGAGTAAAGTGCGGTATCTGATACGATCAGAATTAAATCGTGAAATTTCTCCTCTATCATTTATTTCCAGGCTCCAAAAAAACGCAATAACTGCAATTTCAATATTTCTACAATAGCGTGGCTGGTTTCTATTATCGAATATAGCCATTAACTCTTAACATAAAAATTGTACTTCTATAGTCTAACCATAAAATAATTATTCGAAATCAAACTATATTATAATTACAATTTCACTAAAAACCATAATTAGTCAGATCATAATTTCGCTAAAATACCTTTAAAATCGAATTATTCGCTTAATCGCATAACCGGCGAGCCAATTCTCGGATCAATTCCCAGCCGGAATTATAATTTATGCCTCATCATTGCATATGTGTCTGGCATCCGAATACTAACGTACATCAAATAATGTTTCGATACAGGGCTTGGTAGCGTTTTCATCACAGGGAGACCGAATAGCGTTAACTCAGATTGAACAACTTACGGACAACCACTACGTAAAACTTGGATATTACGACACGCAAGCTGACAACCTGACGTGGTTAGAACGAGAAAGATGGGTTGGTAAGTATGAATTATTCACAATGCCATATGTACTTCGTATATCGAATTGTTCAGAACTCATTATACTTTTCCAGTATCACCAATCGTGGTATATCTGTCTAATTAGATATCTAAATTTGTAACTTTTTGTACTTAATAAATCTTACCATTTATAAACAGAGAACATTCCTTATATTCCTACTTCCAGCATATTAACATACATCTATTTATAATTAACTTTAATGTATTTACATTGATATCTAAAGTACATAGTCTGTAGACTACAAAGTTATTATTTATTATACTATGTCAGATCGTAGGGTCGCTAACAATGGTGTCTAGTAATTAATCTTTAAAAGGTCCTCTACCAGTCAATAAAAGTTTATTTGAAACCATTACAACCGCTTCCGAGACTAGCCCGAACAAACTAACAAGTGGACAAGCATACAAAATTTAAAAAAAACGTATTTGGGTTTTAATTTAAGAAGTTAGGGAAAATATTTTATATCAAAAACAAAAACAGACACGTTAATCTTATTAATTTGTAAGCTGAAATATTCTTAGTTGAAGTTTTAAGCCAATTAATTCGATATGTGAATGGAGTAACAAAATAAAATACTTATATATTTAACACATTTTTATTCATGACCAATAATAAAATGTATATATGTGTAAGTCATTATTGTCAGAAGTATAACATATAATTAATACATATTAACGACTAGCTGAATATTGAACACTAGTAGTATTTGTTAACGTCATCGTTAAGGACATTATCCAGGACATTGGATATTCATATCATGTGGAGTAGCTGAATATTGATACGGCTCTAGACCAAACAATCTGCTTAATAAAGGTCTCTCTGATGAACATTCATGAGTTCACTCGATGCTATGTTAATATATGTCCACCTTTACATATTTAAAGTGATACGAATTTATGTGAATGCCTATATCTCATCCGCAAGCGAATTAAGAAGTAATCACCAGTAACCCAAAAATACTGTTTTACATTTACGGAACCAAAATAAACTAGACCACCCTAATATTTTTTGATAAAAATATTTCTAAAGAAGTTTTTTTAAATAACTGCCAAAAAAAATAATTCGGGAATATAAACAAATAAATTCTTCACTGTTACGCTAAAAATATTTATTTCTAATCATATAAATAAAATGATAGAGGTTGCCGCAGTTTAGACATCACGCAAAAAATAGTGGACAAATTTTGATAATTTTTTTTTTATTTGTTTCTTAGACACTTGGTCCTTATTAAAAAAATTAGGTTAGCTCATATAAACTCATTAAAGTTTTAAGAAATTATGATTATAATTAAAATTATTTCAAATTGTTAAAAAAATCTTGCTAAAACAGTAAACATATAATTAGTTGTTATCAATGGTATACTTCAATACTAACATATAAAATTATGATTCATAGTAATAAATACTCTCTTATATACATACATACACAAATCTTGTGTCCCATTGACATCTGTTTCTATATAATGAAGCTAAAGTTTTTGTAATTAGATTTTAATGAATTTCGCTTTGTTTTTGAAATTTAATACGAAAATCATAAACAGACGGCAATGATTATTTCATATAAATTTAGTTAAGGCGAGAAATATTTCAGCTATTTCATATCGTATATTAAACAGAATTTTTAATGATATACTTTATAAAACAATTACATATGTTTATGGTTTTAATCACAAAGTAAAATTTAAAGTTTGAGGCGTTGTTTAACAGCGTAGTAATCCGTAGATGTTATTTATTACCTAAATTCAAATATAAAAAAGGAAAAATCCTGGTGAAGTCGTAAAATTTCGGCAACAATACAACATAAAAATATAGCCACTTAAAAACGGAAATATAAAAGTATCATAACAGGTTTTATTTCATAACAAGGCATGGGAAAGACGTATATTTCTGTTGAATTTATTAATGATGTTTAAAGGCATAATTAATATAATTAAAGGAAAGAGAAATTATATACGTTTAGTAACAAATTTAATAATATTGATATGACAACTCATTAAATAACTTGCAGTTAGGAAATAACACAACTATTTATTGGTCTAGTATTTTTAGACGGATTTCAAAAGACAACGCTAATATGGATGAAAGTAAGTTATTCTAACTAGAACAAATATTATTAGGAATATTCGAAGAAGTATGAAAGTAGCAACAGTGACATGAAGGTCGAGAAGTCATAGGTTCGAGTGGTATAGACATGTCATGAGGAGGAGTAAACCCATATATCTAAAAAAGAATTAAGTATCAAGATGGGCCGAAAAGGTATGGACGGTTGTGATAGGAATTATCTTTATTTAAAAGGTGCAAACACTGAAACGGCTCCTGGTATAGAAGAATGGAAGAAGAAAATATTCGATGCCAACCCAAATTAGATGGAGGATAAGGGCAAGAAAAAAAATCATGTTTCAGTTAGATTAAGAATTATATGAATGATATCTATGTTGACAGGTGGGAAAGTTCCACCGGACCGAACTGTGGTTGTGAACGAGTTGCGAACGGTATCATTGCCTCTGTTCGCTTGTATGACAGCGCTGTGCATCGCGGGAATCCTGGCTGCTCTTGCACTTATCGTATTCAACATAATACACAGGCACAGGAGGTAAACATTTAACTTACCATAATTTATCACATTCTATATATTTAATATTAGTAACAATTATTGACATATCTTCTTTCAATTTAATAACTTTGTTGTCCTGTACCAAAAAAATATAAACTATTTGTATTATTTAGTAGCCTCCCAACAAAGTCACAGATTTACTAAGATATTGTTGAGATACAATTTACGAACACAACAATTACCTGCTTAAGATAACTGATTTTATAAGTCCATTATAAAAGATATTCAATTAAATCGCGCGCAAAATAACATTTTTTATTAAACTTCATAACTGGGCACTGTGAAATTAGCAACTATATAATAGTATATATTTTGAGATTGTAAGCATTTTTTGTTTAATTTTGAAGCTTAATAAATAAGTCGAAAATAAAGTTTATGATGTAATGACGTTTTCCTTTATTGAATTTAGTACTAATTGTGTACCTGTAAAGTAAAGTACCTGTCTTTATAAATTCTTAGATTACATTCACACAAACTAAAATTAAGATAAAATTAACAACTATGTATATAGGATATTAGAACACACATTTTACAACACGCATGAGTAAACAAACCTTTTTTATCTTCTGTCCCATAGGAAATTGTAAATCTAAACTATCGTTGTCATTAAATTTTATAATCGTGGGTGATTTAAATGAAGTCACAACAATATCGTCGCTAGTAATTTTAAAACTTATACCAACTGTTATACCCACTAATAGTCTAAGAAGTCCATATCTACTTTTTTTTATTTAAAAATTCATTTATCATCAGCTCCTAACTCAACCCAAATCCAAATTATTCTCCAAAGCAGTTTTTATCCAAATAGTTGAACTGCTTAACTAACACGATTTAGCACAACGCATATGGGTAAGGTCACCAAACTTATCACTTTTGCCAGTAGCAAATCATACCAAAATGTCGACATCAATTTCAAGAGAAATTCAAATATTATAACTTGTCTGATGCTGAGAATTTGGGAAGTAATAAATTCGTTAGCCTTTCCAAATCATAAACTGTACTTAATAAGTTTATCTAATAAAAATATTAATTTAAATGCTACTTAGGACTGCTAAAAATACAGCGTCCTTTATTGACATAAAATGTTATAATAAATATCTCTTTTTATTTTTTCGAATTCGATAAATCTAACGTTGAAACCACTTCAATATATAATAATTAACTCCAATTATGAGTAATAATTATGTTGTCAAAATATTACATATTACAGATTTTATGGTCTTTATACAATATGCTTTAGTTTTTTATTTTTGTGTTATTAATTTTTTTGTTTAAAAATTTCATATGTTTTGTATTTTTGTACAAAAAGTTGGGTCACTTTTATGTTACAATGGTGTTATCGTAACATAAAAATTGATATGTAATTTTTGTGTTATGAGTGGAAATTATGGCGGCCTTACGCATACATGACAAACTATTTGCTATTTTTTATGGCATTGATAAAGTTAGAATTTCAACGAAGTTGAATTAGTGAAAAAGTAGATGTGGAGATTTTAAATTGATAATAGTATTAAATCTAATGTAAACTTTGTCTACATTTTCAATTGAAAGATAACGAACAAGTAAGAAACTTTTTAAATGTTTTTACACTCCACGTGTAAGAAGAAATAATTATTTATTAAGCAAGAGAATTTAATAATCGTGCTCTTATTATTTTTATATGGAGATTTTTACCGAGTCGTAGGTAGGAAAAAGAGATACAAATCTATTAAGATCAATGTAACCTTTGTCAATGTCGTGGCCTCAAGGGTGTGACAACTCTGGGATGTGGCATTAGCTGATATTGATAAAGGTCTGATGAAATAAGTGAACTCATTTTGAATGTGTATGAATATTTAAAAATGATATTACGTTACATTTTATACATAAATGAAATAATACAGGTCTGCTGTTGTGCGTACATCATGCAAAAAGTACTGGTTAGATTTCAATCATTTGTTTTTAGTATCATTACTTATATATTTCTTCCTTATCTATCATGATATCTTCATCTATACATATAATAAATTAAAAATACAGTTCCATTTACGCTCAAGCACGTCAAAATGTATCGACAAGGGACCATTTTTAGGGTGTAATTTTTCGTGGATGTTTCTGGATTATTTATTTTATAGATTATATTACCCTTTTGCCATCTATGAAGTTATACTTCTTTTGGCGCGTTAGGGAAAAATGATGACAGTAATTTTTTACGATTCGCGCGCACACCTTCACGAAAAACCGACACCCTGAAGTTAGTTATAGTCAATATTTTATTCAAAAAAAGTATGTATGTATTAAATACCTTTTTTCTATTGTTAGTGTCGTTTTTTCTACAAACGTAGAATAAGGCGAAAGATAAAATTTGTGAAATATTTTTATCTTGGTACGCCAAAGAAATATAACTTCTAACGCGTGTACATAATTATACACTACTTTTTTATTGCTTAATGAATTTTAAATTTAAGGTTATTAAATTTTAAGAAACTACAATTTTTATATGAACTAAGTGTTCATCTATTTATATTTTCTTGTCGTGAAGAAATGGGGTAAGAAGTGTAATACGCGTACGCATGATAAGACATAGACGAAGTCGCGGATATCACCTAGTTGAGTATAAATATGTAGATATTCGTAATAAATGTATTAAATTTAAAGGCTACAGTACTAGTACCAAATATTAAAGATAAATAACTATGCACAGATCTAATAACAGTATACATAAATTCAAGTATACATATTTCCGGCTTGAAGTGTCTAAGCAAAATGGTGATAACATGAAATAGCGATATAATTTAAGGAAATTGCTTGTTCATGAAGTGTTCAATGATTCGGCACACGGTGGCTTTTCCACTCCCTTAATTAAATTAACCTTTAACTAAAATACGAATTAACTAAACTAATTTAATTAACAGCTCAATGTACATTGCCGGTTATCTGACATTCGTTTAATTACTAATATAGGGTAGAATTCAACGCTTTAAACATACAGAAAAACTATATCATAACAGACTTTTTAGAAAATTGTAGAATTTTCGTCTAAGCTTCGCATATTGGTAAGGTTTTTTTAAGCTCGCCCGGCTAGGTACCATCCTCAAGTTAAAAATCTGCCACCAAGCATCTATTCGTGTTTTACGATGGCTGTACTTCCCAGTACCTAAAAATGTTGCGTGTTTCCCATCTTGAACCAAATCGACATTTAACATCAGGTGAGATTGTGATCAAACCTTAAAACGTATAAAGAATTGAAAAAAAAAAACGCAAAATTATAATAACTATTATTTCGAGTGTTCTTATTCTTATTCTGCTAAGGGGGGCTATGCAGGCCTAGACCTGTGTCACTGCGACCTAGTTGGTCTATTGTGATCGCCCCACAATGTTAAAGCTCACTGCCTAATCCTATGGCATTTATGTACTGTAGGACTTTTTTGGCAGGGAGCGCTTGTACCTCATCCGGGAGCAATACATACATATTTCGAGTGTTACATATGTTCTTACACTTATAAAGAAAGAAATATATTATTAATAATATTTCAACCTTCTCTTAGAATATAGTTATGATATTAAAAACAATTACTCAATACTTAAATTATTAACTTAATTAAAACATATTATCAGATAATGCACCAACAACAATCATCAATTTGAACCGAAGCGCAACGCCGTGCAATGTTACGTCCAATTTACGACTTGAATAGATAAACTAAACATACTCTAAACTCGATTTACAAACGCATTTGTTTTTTTCTTGTAAAATTCCTTCATAAACATTAGATCGAGGCATCATCATCATCTTACCCTTATCCCACCTAAGTAGGGTCGGTCGGCACAACATGTTTTCCTTTTCCACTCTCCCCTGTCAGATGTCATCTCAGTATTCACACCTTTTATACGCGTATCATTTTCCACACTATCCATCCACGCCTTTTTAGTCTTCCTCTACCTCTATATCCGACCACTTTCAAACTAGATTGAGATTAGATTAGATTAGATTAGATTGAGGCATAAGAAGTATAAATACTTCTTGTTTGACGTGACGTGATATGTTTACACGAAACATTTGGTGTAAGAAATATTTTACTTTTCTGCTTCAATAAATATAACCATAAGTTTCGGGCAAACTGGTTTCTAGATAAAAAAAAAGAAACAATTTAGTCATAACAACAGAACATAATTATATTTGACTGTAACAACCATACATGTAGTGAAACATTCGCAATAGTAGCACGATAAGACTCGTTGCCTTCCGAGATCACAGCACTAGTATTAAAACGAAGTGGTAATGTAAGGTAGGATCGTTACCAGCATGTATATAGTGATAAGCCCGTATTTTTTTCTTTCTATTATGTTGAGGATTCGCCAATATTGTAGATATATGATAGATGTAGCGACGGATTGTAGATATCTCGATGGCCGCTGTTGCCTTTGGAGTACACTAACTTTATCATCTTAGTCACGCTCGTTTAAAAATTAAAAATCGCTGTGAAAGCAAAGCAACTGAAATATGTTAAAATGAACTATGACTTTTGTAGGGTGATACAGTGGTCTCATCCGGCCTGTAATACGGTTATGCTGTGCGGTTGTTGTGTATGCCTGTGTGCCGCTGTCGCTCTCGGCGTGGACGGACACTGGGTACAGCCACATCATTTCCCCGGGCTATGTGCAGCCAGAGCTTGGCTTCTAGCAACTGGGTTCTCCATGGCTTACGGAGCAATGTTTACGAAAGTGTGGAGAGTGCACCGACACACAACTAAGCCTAAAGTTGATACAAAGGTACATGAATAATAATATGTATCTCTTTTAGTACTGGAGCGATCATTAAGGTGTGAGTAAGTTACCGATGCGACGTGCAGGTAGGATGAAGAGCTTGAAGGAAGGCTGCCATAAACAGATGAGAATAGCGTGCAATGTAAAAGACAATATTACATGTCAATAGTGTAACCAAGAAAACTGTCTAAATATATGTTCGTATTTTAATATTATAAGCTACTGATTAAATATCGCCTATTTGACTGGTTCAGATAATTACAAAATATTCAAAGCATGCACGTGTTATAATTTTTTGAACATACTAGCCGTATGACTGTTATATTTGTCACTCTTATATTTATATACCTCATTAAATTTCAAACTTACCGGTTAAAGCTATTCGACGATCGTCAGGTCAATGTTCAGAATTTTAATAAGTACTACACGAAGGGCTTTTAATATAAAAATTCGAGCACGTTGCTTGCGTGACTACAGTGACACTGAATTAATTTTCAAACACTAGTTTTAACAACACAACACCGATCCCCCCACACACGTGCACATACATACATGTAGGTACACATAGTGTTTAAGTTTATTTTTTTTTATCCCTTTTTCGAATGGAGTTAACTTAGATTAACTTAGTAATCAGATTCAAGATACATACATGAGTTCGTGAAACATACATGCTTGGTACACGTATATGTTTCACGAATTTATATATGTATGAAATAACAGTTAGCTTAGTTTAGCTTAGCTTAGTTAGATTCGGAATGTTTGGTGCCGTGCGCCCTTGTGCTCGTTGCCCATATAAAATCGGGTGAGTGCCTTAAGCGCTCCCCTTGGTAGTCCGGTGAAACTGTGGAGGCCTTGCCAGGTCTAAAGTGTAGTCAGTTCGAAAAAAAAATAACATAAAAAACATGTGAACATAAAGTATTAAGTAGTCTAAAGTTCTCAAACTAGATTATGAATTAATCGAATAAAGATGTAAGACAGTCACTAATTCCAAAGTTAGTAGTAACAAACAGGTTTCGTACGTTTTCGTATGTTTAGATTTGTGTACGTTATTTATCAAAGTAATTAAAATTATTAAAAAAACGAAATGATATCCTTATTTTAACAATAGTTTATGCTAACTCAAATAAATACATAATAATATGGAATTTCAATTATTTTATTAAGATTCATATATATTTTAGAAATTAATTAACATACAATCAATACAGAACTACACTTGAAGAGTTTTTTTTATTGATACGACTCTAAAATATATAGAGTATCGAGTATGATATATATAAATCATGTATTGAAAAGACATAAGTGTAGCTTGTTAGAAATACTTTAACTATAAAATTTTACAATCGATCTGGGTTTCATGGCTTATTACCATTTCCAAATTCAATCTCAATTCAAATTCAAAGTCTTTCACTCCAAAAATTACATCTTTAGATTTGGTTTTATTTCGATTTCATGTATTCACATCTCTAATATAATTTTCTTTAATTCTCTTTTTACAGAGTTTCCTTAACCTATCAAATAACCAATATCGTCGCCTTGATCACATCGAAAGAAATTGGGTACAAATCTCATTATTTTATAATGAAACTGGAATTTCCCCTTTCCCACAATCTTGTTATAAAACTGTGTTCATATAGTTCTAAATATGGGACGAGTTATATAAGACCTTACCTTATGTTAACCATATTACGAGTTGTGGTAAAATTTGTATGTATGTTTATTGAATGTAATAAATAATGTGTGGAACTACTTATCCTATTTTGAGATTTTTTCCATTATAACGAGATACACACAGGAGGCATTTGTTTGTGTCACTACAATGGTAAGCAATGTGCAGTAGACCTTACGACAGGCATTTAGTACAGCCTATAGATGCTCCCAATATCACAGGTATAGCATGGGCGTTGCTGACCCTGTTTACTTCTCTCTTAAAGAATCCCGTATTATTGTCTCCTGGGAAAACTTCTATAGGAAATTCATCAAACAAACAGTGCGTTTGGGAGACGAAACACTTTCATAGCCATTTTATTGTCAATGGATGCCGGTGTGATAGTGAAAAAAGGCCCCAGGCATAATATGAAACACGCATCTAATACCTTAACATGAACCGTTATTTCTAAAATATTTTAAATATGATAAAAATTCCAATACATGTTACTTTCATCCTTTAGAAACGTATGCACGGTTGGAAGTTATACACGATGGTTGGTGGACTATTAGTAGTCGACGTAGCGCTACTAACAGCATGGCAACTAAGAGACCCGCTACAGAGACGGGTCGAGACATTCCCACTGGAAGCCCCGAGACACCACGACGACGACGTACACATACGACCCGAACTCGAGCACTGTGAAAGCAAACACAACGCTGTTTGGCTCGGTAAGTTTTCTATTCGTTACCGTCTAGTTAGTTCACTTATAAACAATATCGACTTGCATCTTGGCAACATAGTTGTCGTCGGTTGGATACATGTGGTATAAACTCCAAAGTACACGTCATGATAGAATTTGGATATCCGCCATAACTTTGTATCACTTGGGAAGCAATATTATCTATTAAAGCTATGCAAATATTATAACGCGGAAACAGGAACGTAAAGTTTTCTGTTATTTTTTCTGGCAATTTACATCCAGCTTTTTTATTTAGGCTGATGGTTCAGCATAAGCTTATAAAGACACGGTGTAGATCGATATAGATTCAAATACCTCCACTGAGCAGGAGTTTTCGCTGAATCAAAACTTTGTGATGAAATAATAGTATGGTGGCATGGACTAGGTTTAGTGAGTCATCGACGTCGGTGTCATTTAACACCAGGTGAAATGTGATCTAACGCTAAAAATTTCAAGGTTATAAAAATACAGTTTTCCATTATACATAATCAATAACAGAATAGTATAATTAGTATATTACATTGTATTAATATATTTTTCTAAATTAGAATTCTTCACAAGTGCAAAATAATGTATATTTTTATACAAATAATAGTGACGAATAATCTTATAATAATTACATAAGATTTTAAAGAAATCATATATAACTTCTGTATTACGTAATCGACTGTAATAATTCTATTTTTTTTAAATACTATGCTAGAAGTATAGATACGATTATTACATAGATTCATCACAAAAACAACTTAGTTAATTACAGGCCTCATATAAGAGATATTCAAAAAGGTAATATTGTGCAATAAGAAAAATACTTCAGAAAAATAAAAAAAGAGCTCTTGAATTTTCATCGCAACACGTTGGGCATCTGACAGTGTAACTCATAAACAATTTTCAACTTTAGCGTATTTTGTACCCGGAATATTTCACTTGCCCATATATAATGTATCACAGTACCCAATTTTAACTTTTACGTGAGTTGGCGGCAGTCATATTCATTGTCGCGAAGTTTTAATTAAAAAATAAACTCCAAATCTGCCCTCGCCTGGAGATACAATCAGCAATCATACTGAATGATGAGATTTAACATTAAGTAACACAAAGAACCGTAAACAGCAAATTACATTTCATAAATCTCATTCCAACTTTACCTCGACTAATTTGCGACGGTAAGTAACTTCAACGTTACAGTTTAAACTTTTTCAAAAGTCGTTTATAACACCTATTTTCTTCTTTATGTACTTCAACGTTTTGCCCTACAAATAGACTTTAATATCGTGGAATGGGATATAACCAGGAACAATTTACAAAGTACTTTAGACGCATTGGAATCTAGGCTCGTGTTATCAACAAGATCTATTTTTCATTAGCGTCTTAAAGAGGTTTCAAGGGAACGACGCGACGCCCTGCTCGCTCCATTGTGAAATAAAAAGTGATATAACCAGGCTAATATTGAGAAAGTCTAAAATGTCACCTTTAGCTGCTTCCTGGTGCACATACAGATTCTCATTCATAATTTGAGTTATAATATTAGATGTTTCACCGTAAACTGCTATTTCTGGGGAAATTACGTGAAATTTATTTTTATGCTTTTCCTCTTTTCAATGAGACAACACATTTTTTAATATTTTCAAAATTTAATTAAACATTGTCACTGTAAATGCCTATTTTTTTAGGTGTTATGTACGGGTATAAAGGTCTCGTGTTAGTATTTGGATTATTCCTGGCATATGAAACACGATCTGTGAAGGTCCGGCAGATCAATGACTCCCGCTACGTGGGTATGAGTATTTACAACGTTGTAGTGCTCTGTTTAATTACGGCTCCCGTAACACTGGTAATTGCCAGTCAACAAGACGCAGCCTTCGCTTTTGTATCACTCGCCATCGTGTTCTGCTGTTTCCTAAGCATGGCACTAATATTTGTTCCCAAGGTAAGTAGCTCTCATTCTTTCCTGTTACCCTACCCTGTTTCTGCGTACTATTAACTAGATAACAACCACCTTACAGTAAACCCGATACAGCGACTCTTTTTTTGGTTTTCCATGTTTCGAAATCAACCAGTCAGTATTCAGCTACCGTCAGATTTGCAAGAGTTTGAGGGCCAACATAACAATAAAAACTGGCGAAGTATCTACTTTGCGGTTGTTGATCTTGCTTTTGGTTTGCAATGTGGTTACCATTATATAATGTGTAGTCAATTACCTTACCGTGCTTTGATAAAAATAAATAATTACGTAGTAAATGCGAAAGGATGCTACTAGATACGCCTCAAGTAATTCTAAAGTCAATAATCCACAAAATACCTCGAGAGAGAGAAAACACGCAATCTGAGTGACAAGAGTTTAATAATTTTTCAAATAAGTTAAAATGTTTTGTTCTATGTACTGTTGATTATAGTTCCCCGTATTTCTGCTAGAGGTATTACAAAGGTTGAAAACGTGTTATCAATTCTGAAACTCCCAATTCCCAAACACAAAATATAAATGATCACATATAATAAGCAAACATTAAAGATGTATAATATTTTGTTATCATCCAACAACGACTTACTTCTATACTATATTATTGAAGTAATTAATTTTATGTCGTTAATCTGCAGAAAAAATAATGTATGGGATAAAATCATATGACCCGTAGTGTAAGAATAAACAAATGAAAATACGATAGCGTAACTCAAACCAAATAAGGGACCTATATATTAGAGATAGGAGAACGTTTAATAAACAATGATCAATCGTTAAATCAGGAAATAAACATGCAGGTGTTAATTGGGAACAACATTTATTGAGCATTTATAAACTTATCAGTAGTAGTTTTTGTAAATGTGTTAATAACAATGAAGGGTGTACAATTATAACTTTAACAGAAGTTGTTTTTATTATAAAAGTTTCGATTGCTTTACAATTGTTATTAGACTTTTTTTTCCGTTTAGAGTTCTGTGTTTGATATTTTATGAATGTGATACAAAATAAATCTATTATTAAATATGTATTAATAATATTTTGATAAATTTCTCTTTATTATTTCCGATATACGGAAGTTAATGTATACATGATTATTTTCCTAATATAAATTATACTAAAAATGGTCATGTTAATATCAAGCCTCTGTTGCACACTGAACAGAACGATTTTATGAAAATAGAAACAAAACTAGTATACCATATTTTCCTACAATGTCATATATCATAGTTTGAGTTATTCTTTTATGTGCTTCACTTACAATAATTATAAATAAATGAAACTAAAATTGAAATTTTAACACTTTTACTGTATCATAGTCCAACAAACAAGCTAACAGGTAATATTATTAAAGAAAGCAGGTGGGATTGTTATTGATAATTTACAAATAATGACTTATTAACAGTAAAAATTGCTAGTATTGAATAGTTATTTATTAGTTAAACGGTTACTTAGGTAATAGAAGTGATCCGTCATCCAACTGAGCGCGCTGAGACCGGACGTGGCTCTGGTTCTGGCTCGGCACCCGCCGACGAAGAACGCTACAGAGAACTGGTAAAAGAAAATGAAGAGTTACAGAAGCTTATCGCCCAGGTACCTTAGTTCAGTTCCCCTAAATGCCCGTTCATACTTGTCAGGTGTTGGCTCTGTTTTTTTTAATCAGATTATGGTGCATTAATAGTAGAATCCTAAATGCTACGAAAAAGCTATGAGTAAAGTAGTAATTAAAGGATACTGAAGCGAAAAATATTACAATTTAATGAATATAATACTTGTCTTATTAAATAGAATTGTACAAGGAGTGGTGATTGCAGAAGGAGGAACGAATTCGGGTGCTGAAACAGAAGTTGGTAGAGAGAGAAGCGGCGGCCGCAGACGGCGTGACCCAAGGTACGGGTGGGGGAGTACTCGCCGACCTCGCTACGGCTACCTCTGACTACGGCACCTCCACTAACTACACGCGCTCCTCACGCGCCTCCGTCTCAGACCTAGACTTTTCTGAGAGTTACCTTTAATGTTATTCCACCTACAATTTTTATAATTTTCTATATATTTTCACGACATGGATCTTCGGATGCAAACTTTTTGTTAGCAAGTTATATTTATTGCATAGAAACTGCTGTACTGTTATCCTTATATACTTGAAAACAATAGTGTAATAATTCTTAAGATCAATAAGCTCACACCTGATGGAACACTAGTCAAAAATTTTCATAAATCAAACCTTCCAATTCCAAGAATATTATCCTTGTTTAAAATTATTATCCTAAAATTTTACCAAAATATTTTAATTGTGAAATTGTAGAAACCAAGTCCTCGTTATCTAAAATATTTTTTACATACAAAAACCGAAAATACTATTGCTAAAATATAAAAGCCATCATTTTATGAACTACATATATTATAATAAGAAACCATTAATGCTTTACAAAACATATTTTACTTTAACATTCGTTATTTGCCTTTATCAGTTTATGTTCAGTATATTATAAGACTGTTTAACGTTTGAACCGACATTAACTTTAGTACACTGGTCAATAAAAATTCACAGCATACTTAAATAACACACAACAATATGGGCACACATCTTTACCGTCGAACCATATCAGCTGCTCTTTCTTAATAGCTCATCTAGTCTTAAGTACATTCCATCCCCAGTAAACGACTTAAACAATAGTAAAACGAGTTCTGACGTCTTGCCAATATTGACCTGGAACTGAGTTTTACTATTGCAACTTCATGAAATAGTATTATAACAATAGAATAGGTAAATGAAAAAAAAACAACTAAAGACAGCCGTCTTCGGACACCCCTTGTATATGTTAAACATTGAAAATGATTGTTATTAAAAGAAATTTAAATCAATAAAATAATATAAATCAAATTATAATAAATTATTCATTTAATCATATTTGTAGTTACACATTATTCATCAATTTCGTGGATATAAATAAATTTATACGATGCTATTAAAATAACAATAAATACAAATTCGATGATGACATAAAAAATAACAATAATTTAAGACTTAGCTAACAAATAGTTCGAAAATGAACACATAGATGGCGTTTAAATTATCCTGACTATTATGGAGTGTTACGTGGCAGCACACACAATCGATAGTACTCCCACCGCCCCATTCAATGTTTTATGTCAATATACAAACAACACAAACAAATGAGCACACATTTTTTTGAAATTACCTATCACGACAAATCTTATTCCACGATTCGGCCTACAAAGCATGGCCTTTGAAATATATAAGAGGGTACCAAAAGAGGTTGTTAGATAAAAGGTTGCGATAATTGATTATTATACTTAGCTGGTTGTAAAACTTATGAATTTAAAAGGAAATACCATGTGTATTAATTAGAATAATCGGATTTTTGATATGGATGGGTTCGTACATAGTACACGCATATTTGATTAGTGAAGAAAGTATAAATACTAGTGATTATTTGGAGTCTTAAAAGTGTTGAATAAATAGCCCATAATAAATTGTGAGAGGTACTTGTCCCTCGCCAGAATTTAATCTATTCTTAAGATTTCTTTCCTCGTTCTGTTTTGATAATTGTTTCCTTCCGCTACTCGAATAAATTGTTTCCTTCACCTTATACTTTAGTTAAAAAATCCCAAAATATATTTTCTTTGTGTTATACTTTATTATCCGTTCGTCAATATTACTTTATATGTATATAATTAGTGCTAATGTCACATGTGTGTTTGTGAGATATTTCAACCTAGCTCTCCTTAGAAATTTGGTTATGTTTAATTAATTAATTCATACCTTTATATAGTATTATCATTATATTTTTATACATACAACATATTGTCATAATGTTTCAGGAAAAAAAATAACAATTAAAAAAATAATCCTAACATAGCTAAACCTGTGTGTGAGTTTGAAGTCATCGAGCATCTTTTCAGTTATGAATCATTTCGTATGGACAAAAGTAAATTAATGTTCCATATGAAAAATTATTTCATGTTAAACAATAAGAAAATTACATTTAATTTATTGTGCTCGCAATTTGCACTCGAAGCCACATAAACATATTCTGACATCACTGTGGAAAACTGCTCCGTGAAATTAGAATTTGAGCGCTAAAATGAATAAATAATTTTACAAAGTGTACATAGAAAAGTATATAATATATTAAATCAAACGAAGTCTTCAATACAATATCTAAACCAAGAGACCCATTTTTATCACATTATAAAATATAATTAAGTATGTAAAAATAGATTCATTCAAATGCCTCTCACGGAACGTTGATTTCGTCAATCACTCGTATTGAGTTTAATTCTTCAAATATAAAATCTCGCTGAGACCAAGAAGGACTGCGATCGTAAAATGTATTTTATAAAGATCGGAATAAGGTCACAATAAACATTTTGTTGATAGGTGAATTAATCTTAAGTGTTTTTTATTTAGTAATTATTTTTACAATAGCGTATATGTTCAAATAATTTATATATTATTTACACTAATATCAGAAGTATTAGATTAGAAATTCGAAATAACTATTAATTCTATTTAATTTCTATGTTGTTTCGGAACCACACTTTGAACCAGAGGAACTGATTTGAGCAAAAATTATAGAATTACACAATGAGAATGTATCAATACTCACTTAATTATTATTTTTTAATATTAAACGTGCAATTACACAATTATATTTTTTTTTCACGCCGTGTATAAAACTGTTTCCAGTCTCGGTCTGTTACGCTGACAAACGCATGGTTTTTATTCTGATTTGCTATTGTAGTATCTAAATGCTCATTATCAGGAATCGTAATTTTGTTATTATAACAATACTAGCTAATAAACATTTTAATTAAATAAACATCAAATGGTAATACAAACTCAGAACTCAGTTCTATTGTCAAATTTAAACTAAAGAAGTTAAAAAGAAAAACAAAATAATATCTGTTTGTATATAGGAATAAAGATTTTAATGTGACGTTAATTGTAGTTTTCAAATATTATTCAAATTATAAAACAATGACACGTCTCTGATATAAATATTTATAGTCTAAATGAAACTAATTAAAGAGTTCAGTAAAAACAGCTCGTGTTTATAGTGTATTTTAAAATGATTCCTGTGTATAATAAAATGTATTGAATTGTATTTTTTATTAATTCCTTTTTTTCTTAACAATGTCTTTAACTGAGATAAAACCTTTTTTCCAAATACCCTGAACTCTTTAATTAGTTGATAGTTAAATATGATTTAAAAAAAAATCAAATACAGTCAAACCTGGATAACCGTCAGTTCAAGGGACCGCAATCTCTTTTTCGCTCATGGAGGTTTCTCACTAAACCAAGTTTTTTGCTTATAAAGGTTTCAAAAACACAGCAAACATGCAGTGATACATACATATGTATTCTATAAGCATTATCCATTACAATTTGACATAGATGCTTACAAAAAGAAAACAAAGAATCTTACACGACTATTTACTTAAGAAATCGATTAATTTGTTCCGTCTTTCTGTTTTTACATTTTGTATATTGTTTACCGGTACCAAGATTTTATCAGATTTTGTTTTACCAACAACCCTTTCCAATATAACACGACCCAAAAACAGTGTAAGATAATTATATTAATTATAATTAGTTCCATGAAGAATAAATCATATATAATAGCAGGTGTACAATAAACTCTACTGTCGCTTATAGAGGTAGCATTCTCAGTTACAGAGGTACACGAGGAAAATACGGCTTTCTCTTATAAAGGTTTCGCACTTATGAGGTTTTAGAGGGTTAAAATGACGTGACCTGGCAATTACTCTCACTTATAGAATTTTCGCGCTTATTCCGCTAATTCCCATTCACTCAGGTTTGACTGTATATAATATATTTTATGCTCTAATTCATATCCTATTCCATTATGACCAAATGAGCGAAATATATCCTACATTGAATGGAAATCGTTACCCGGCAATTAAATTCCGTTAATATTAAGATCACAATATAAAACTTCAATCCTACCTCACACGTATTGTTATTGTTGCACGTGTCTTCGTCTAATATACCTATAACTCCTACTAGACTGACTTAGATATATACTCTTAGTGATATGAAATCTAATTATTGTTTCTAGATAATACTCATTCAATTGTAAACTAAAATAGTGTACTCTTTCTTACCGAATAAGGTCATGATCTAGATTTAAACTATGTCTGATATTAACAGACAACATAGCATTAAGTCGCTACAACGATTCTTCTTTATGCATATTAAATATTATTATGGAAAGTCAAAATAAACGCTATATCTTCAAATTGTCACGTTTATATTTTATTGGCACGAATTAATTAGATAGTCTCTATCGAACATTAGGGTTAGATAAAATACTTTAATTATAGTTACGTAGAATATAAGCTATGAATATGTCTTGTCCATTTAATATTTCAGTTTGTATACTTATAGTGATTTGATACGTAGATTTTCTTATAAAAATTCATGCAGTCAAATCTCGTTATGACGCAGTCGACTGTTATGTAACCTATCTCTAAAATTGTTATATACCTTTAAGTGTTTAAATTTTAAATAAAACATATCTATATATATATTTTTTAATTGTAACAAAATTATGGGGGAGAAAAAGATCATTGACGCAGAAAATATAATGGCCACGATCTATAATTGGATTTTCACGGAACATTTATATGGGAGTGAGGCGAGCCCTGTAGCGTGTGCCGTAAGTAGAATGGGTGTTGTCCGACTCCCAGTAGTTATCCGTATGTCACGTTCGAAGTGCATGTTACCACCCCCAGACCCCCCCCCCTTAAACCTCCACACACACTGCACTTTACCACCGTTAGACCGTTAGTAACCACAAATCGCCTTGTGTATTTGACACTCCTGCTTCGTTGACTTTAATAACAATTAAATTGTTTGTGAATTATATAAAGCGAATAATTCGTATTTACTAAATATATTCAATGTATTCGATTGAGAAAAGGTTTATACGGACATTTCGCGTGTTATAAATTTATGTATAAAGATAATGCAGTATTTGACACCTATTTGAATATAACACAGACATTATTCTGTAATTTGTATTAGATCACATTAAAAATATATGATTATAACAGTAGATATTGCTAAAAAGGACTAAGTAACGAGATTTCCTTGCATGAAAATTATATATAAATACAATAGATTATATATATATAGGCATCTTACACGTGTCCTCTTTTTTCATTACCTAAATGGAAGTACATGAATTTTCGATTTTTTTAACCTTAATGCTTATCTAGTAACAATTTATGTGTATGCATAAGTATTATACTTCTTATAGATGCATACAAAGCAATATATTTTAACAAGACGTTAATGAATTCTACGAATACAAATAATCTGCAGATAGCATTGATGTTCGTCACCTAATAATAATTATTACATTTTATTTCGGCTTCACTTAATAGATAGTTGCTTTAATTATTATATGTATGCTTATTATGCTTTTTAGAGACCTTAGATAGATCATAGTAAAAGATAACAATTATTTAGATTTCTATGAAGAGTTCATAATATACCTGACCGCGTATGAATTATAGTCTAACAGCACTTAAAAAAAAACATAAAAATTATAGCGGCAAGCTTTAATGAAACCCAAAATACAATTGAATCAAATTTATATAACTCGCGAATTTGTTGGAATATATTAAATGTTCTTTTTCTCTCGACAGATGTACAAGACGAACACATCTGATCTCCAGCAAAGCATTCTTCGACATACTAGACTAATAGTTAATTATACTTGAATATTGTCTATAATGTATTATCGAGGCGTAGCGGATTGTTTTGTAATAATTTTAAGAGACAAAAAGTGTTCTTATACGGTTAGATAACTGGAAACTTAGTGATTAAAATGGACGACGTTTTAGTTTTGTGTCGAGCGTCTTTATTACTTCATATAGTGATGGAAATTGAAAAATGTCTTGCAAATACTCTTTGGCCTTATGATACTTGTCGACTTGTGTTTTGAATATTAAACAAAAAACTTAGTTATTTCTAAGAGTGTGTGAGTGAACATCGTAATTTACAAAATATCCGCCGACAAATCGATTCGAAATATATCGATTTCAACACTCTTCGCATACTTATTAATATTCCATAGTACATATAAATAATATTAATATAAGCATATTTTTCCTTTTCCATCTCTCTATCATTAAATCAATACCTTTTTCATAAAAAGTATAATTAATTGAGAATTTTTTTTTGCCGTGCTTATTACATTTACTTTAAATATTACGACACTTTTAATAATCTATATAAATATGTAAAATAGAAAAGTTACGTAACTCGATAAATTAGACATTCAAGTTCTCAAGCTATATAGACATGATATTCTCTACATTGTACCTAAATCATTGAATAACTCTAAGTGTTAAATATTATACAATACGGAAAAGTTATTGTGTTTACATATCATAATGAAAGATAACGATTATTACCTACATCATATATTCCATCGAAACGTTTTCAAGAAAATATTAGATATATTTTACGTATTTACATGCACATGTTTGTATGTATATATGTTAGTCAAATGGCTCAACTTTGGTGATATTTGATGCCAAACAATAACTATAAAAGAGAAATTATTATATTAAGTATTTTACTAACACTTACAATTTCTAAACATTAGTATTTAGTTTTGAAGTTGTTACTAAAATCGTTTGAAAGCAGGATCTGTGTTACTTTACAATTCTGTAACTATTTGAAGAATTGTGATGTATTTCAAATTGTTATACTTATACTTTATTTTCCTACAAAGAAATACACTCATTTGTCTAGAATAGAAAAAAGATATGTTCAATTTTATTTTAATTCGTAACGAATAGTTAACAGTAGAGTAAATAATCTACATTTAAAATGTCTTGCCTCGCAAATAACAATTTTATTTACTATGCATATTATGGAAACAACTTAGAAACGTAAACGAAGTTTGTATTACTACATAGATATTGTAACCTCTACATTTTCATCAATTATTGTATGTGTATCGTTCTACCGTATGGAACAGGAATCCTGTAAATTGTTAGAAAATTTATGAAATTCTGTTCATAAATCGTGATGAATTTTAATTATGTAAATTGTGACATACCAATATTTATTGTTTCCAATACCATTTTCATACTGTCTCATAAACAATACCACTGGTCATTTGATATAGATATAATATAGCACTGCCAACGTAATAATATTGAATTAGATTATAACATTTATTCAAATGAGAAACTATAGAACTTGTAGAATTAGTGTGCATAGATTTTAATTTTGATACAACACCATGATTTTTATTTGAACCATAAAATGTCTACTTGATTTATATAATACAGAGTAGTTGGTAGTGTGTTTAACTTTACAAATAGGAAATAAATTTCTAATATAATATTAGCGTACGCGGTACACGTTATTAGAACCACGAAAATCTTATAGTCGGCCGTTGGTATCCCTTTGTGTAATCTTCACCGATTTCGTTGGGGTTAAAATAACAATAAGGGTCATTGTTTGTTCATATCTCATCTGATAGTATCCAATCTTTCGTGTACTACAACTAAAAAATCGTACACAGTAATAAAATACTAATTATTTTTATAAAACTTCTAAAACATATCCATAAACAAAATGTTTTTCTAAGGCTCGTAAACTTCTCATGCTAAAAATGATCTTATGAGACTAACAATTATATTTGTGGTAATTGTTTAAACAGATACTGTATTTCTAAATGTTTATTTATGTATATGTATCAAATCAGCTTATTATAATAAATATACAACATCATAATGACACATCTAATAACAGTGTGTTAATATTTAGTAATATATTTTACATACAATGCTCATCAAAAGTTATTATAGATCAATTATTCTAAGATACTTATATATAGATTGTATTAATAGTATAATAAAAGTTCCATGTTTATTTTTTACAAAAATGCCTCCATTTTAAAACAATTCATGGGTCTAATGCTACTCCCATACCTGCGTGTATCGCCACGAAATGTCATCTATGGTCACGATAAATGCAGGGGAACACCTTATCATCGTGAGTAATGAACTAACCGGTTGCATGACGATAGACTCAAATTTTTACACAAATCAAAGAAACTTGGTACCGCTAATTTCGAGTTATTATTGACAAATGTGTGCGAAAGTTTTTTTTGCCGCCCTTATCGGAATTAATTTTGAGGTTAGTTTTTAGCGCGACAAGTAGCCGAAGCTTCATCACGCAGGTGTGAGCGTAGCATAATAGGGAAAGCATTTATCAAATTAAACATTTTATAACTCACGGGCTCGGCTTCAGTAAAAGATTTGACTGCATAGAATATATTATAACGTAATTTATAGTCCATAAAATTGTTATCAGATTTATTATTTATGTAATTGAATTAATATATAGAATATTGAAAATTGTTAAAAATCTAAATTTTATAGTTTCGATGTCGTTCATCTCTTGATCTTGGCAACGAAGACGTGTTAATGAACGGTTGCACTTTAATTGACTAGAGAACATTCTACAAGTTTATCTAGAGTATAGTTACATAGTTAAATGTCAAATATGTTATAAGCTTCGTAATGGATTATAGAAACTACATCCATGTGATCCGTATGTATGGTTTTATTGAACGTTTCAACCGAATCGTCGTTGTGTAAATAAAGTCTCATCGAATAATCTGAATGTACTGGATGTTTTATTACCTTCCAATGTAGGTCATGCTTTACCCCCACAACATTCTTCAGACAAGTATAAAAAACCCGAAATATATGTTCTAAAGGAAGAAAAAAGATTAAATCTAAAGAAGAATATGTTTTTGTTTTTATATTATAGGGGGCAAACGAATAGGCGAGTCACCTGATGGTAAGTGATCACCGCCGTCCATAGATACTAGCAACACAAGGGGAGTCGCAAGTGCGTTGCCGGCCTTTTAATATATGTGGGCCTCCGGCGCTCTCACTGACCGAAAGAAACGCAACAGTGCAAGCACTGTTACTTCACGTCGGCTTTCTGTGAGAGGGTGGTACTAGCCCGGGCAAGCCGACCCATTCATTCTGAAACCAGTAATAGTTTCAACGTAGCTCTACCACCTTGATGTTTCCATCAAGATGTCTAAAAATCAAAAATAGTTTATTTCATTTTATCGCTTAGAACGCACTTACAGACGTCAAATCACTACCCATCGGTTCGGAAACATTCCAGTTATCCAGAAGAAACTCGATTTGATTTATGAATATTATTTTATTTGTAATGATTTTTTTAAACTCTACATTTATTGCTTACAATCCCACATCATAATTATTTCTGAATATACAAAGGTGCCACTTCCAAACATAACTGTTATGGACATAAAGGTCCATCTGAACTAACTTTTCCATAATACAAATTGCTTTACATGATTTATGTATTTATTGTCTGATAAATCAATAACATACTTAAGAAACAAATTATATTTTACATGTAAAACCCAATAAAGTAAATAAAATAAACGAAAATACTCTTATCTTACTGTGTCTAAAAGATTATACGGAATAGATACGGTTCATAAGTCTCCTAGAATTCCTATCTACGAAGTCGGTCTGATTACCTTAATAAATTAGCTCAGACCTGATCGCTTTAGAAAAAAAGATTATACAGTATTAAGTGAATAATAATCTCTACGGTCAATGCATGTGAAAAGAAGGCTCAAGTTTTTGATGTCACTTTTTGATGGATTCGATATATGATAGTTGAAACGCCTTGGTTCTTTTTGCGAACATTTTTGGTCTGAGGTACAAATGCTGCATTCACAATAATATCTTAAATAGTATATTTTGTAAACTGATAAAATTTCATACAATAAATACTAAAGAAGTATATTATAAGATTTTGTACTGAATTTGGCTTTAAGAAATAATAAATACACAGCTGGGAAAACCCTTTATTAAATTATTACTGAAGGAACTGCATTCGTGTTAAAATCAATAGCACATTTAAGGTCTAACGGTGAACTGTAATTTTGATATCTTAATTTAAACAAATACATATCAACATCATCGGTCTGTAAGATACCCACTACAGAGCCATAGTCTTCTTCCCGCAGGAAGGTATGGGCATAATGATCACGCCAGCCCATAACTTATTGACGATTTAAATCTGCAAAAAATACACAATGATATATTTTCCCACAAACGACGGTCTACAAGAACATTTCTCAGGTTCAAGTTTCATCGCAATGTTTTCAGCCGACAGTGTTACGAATTAAATTTAGTAAAAGTACGCGAATTCAGAAAAAAATGTTGGTACATGATGAGATTTGCACCTGCGTGTATTGGATTGATATTCGATTGGTTAAACCACAGCGACCACCACGTCTATAACAAAATACATATATAACGAATGAAATGAAAGTTTTATTTAAAGGGATCTCAAAACTATATAATATGGTTGCCTGTGGTACTAAAATGATACGTTGGCAATACAAAATCTTATAAATGAATTTGTCTCGTAACAAAATATATTAAACAGAGAAGAATATTAAGAAATACGATAGCAATCCTTATAACCAGTTAGTTTGTAGAATTTCATTAGCAGTCTACCCTTCCAATGTAACGATAGTGAAGCAATTTGTTCTAAATGCGGGATTACTACCTGACCCGAGTTTGTACTATCGTTGTACAAATACATCAGAATCTTCAATTAACAAAGTAAATTGCTTTCACTCTTACCGCGTACACAAAAATGAACACTCCTAATATTCACCGCATATTTTAATTATATTTATTAAGTCTTATGGTACATTTTATAAATATATATTTTTTTTTAATATTTGAGATTGATATAATATATATAACGTCTGAACGATCACCACGAATGTTGGCATGCTTCACTGTTCTTTGTAGAGAAGGTTTTAATGCTATCCGCTATGCTTTTTATTTATTATTCAAAGACAGCTAGAGACCATACATGAATTAATACTACGTAGGAATATTGGAATTGGAATATTATAGGAATATTGGATTTTAAAAACTGTTACAGCATGCACTACATGGCAAACAGTTTAATTTATACATTTACAAAAAGAAAATATAAACGAGCATATCGTCAAGAACTGTAACATAGTTACAATATTTAACACAGAGAACAAGGAACATAAATACAATAAAGCTATATATACTAGTCCCTAGACGGCGTAGCAGCGCGTCAATCTATATCATTTACATTCTATATAAACGGGCTGTGATCAAAAAATTATATATAAAAATATTATTTTGTTTTTATTATTGTAACAATTTGTGAATTACATATATCTACAACGATATGTGTGAAATATATATTTTTAAGATAAGGTAATATTACTAATTGAAGAACAGAATCTCATTTTGTATAGAAAATGATGAATTATTATCGTTATAATCGCATTACGAAACTAGGGTAAGTATTTCAGGAGCCTACATTGTTCGCTCATCGTTATATTTTGCAATTCAATTCCAGTTTCATCCACCTAATGGACGTGACTCAGATAATAATGCAATTATTATTTACGCAAACAAAGTGAGTAGGTACTATAAGCAAGTAATAAAATTGTGTCGTATAGTTGTGAAGTTTCTAAAATTAATTACTGTTTTCATTTAATTTTAAATTCTATTGCGAGCCGGTTGAAACTATCGAGAATTCTGAGATTTTTGTTAATACATAGTATTAGCAGAATCCCCGGTCAATATCAATTTTGGATCCGACTTTTCGATATCAAATGTTAATCTGTTATGCGTACCTATCTAACAAAGGGACAAATAGTTTTAGTAGATAAATTTTGCTTTTGTAAAGATCTGAATTATATTTTGTACTGTGAGAAATATGACTAGGTTCTCGTGAAATTAATTGTAAATAGTAATTAACTTCAGATTCGCGTTTAAAACACTCTTATTAAAAATCTATAAATGTAAAGAAGTTAAACAACAACGTTTAAAAATGAACTCTTTTCCTATTGCTTCTACGCTCATCTGAATGAACTTTCCGTATCAAACCACAAACATAATCTCCATCATATTCTCGTTATACTGCTTCGGATGACGTAGTTCACAATTCATCACATCAACAACCAAAAAATCTAAATGTTCTAGAATTCTGTTATAATTTTCTCCGATCTTTTAATATATTGAATTATAGATGTAATAGAATAAATCTATAATTATAGAATATCATTACAATTATACTTGCGTTTTAGTCAAATAAAATAAGAAGTAGAAAATAAGTACTTCATAAAAAACGAACGATTGTTTTAATAAATTAAACTATAAATGTTGCTTGTTCTGGCTAATATCCAAAATGACTGAAACAATTTTAACAGAAATCTTTCTGATAAACATGCAACTTTTCTGAGTATTACCTCGGCTATATATCACTACGCTTCATCATTGTGGCTAAGTAGTAATAATATCGTTTACCAGAGTTAACTTGAGGCCATAAAAGAGTTGAAGGGGTCAAGTAACAATGACAAAATTACAATTCATCATCATCTTATTACCCTTGGCACATTTAAGTACAGTCGGGACAACATGTCTTCCTTTTATACTCTCCACCATGAGATATCATCTAAATATTCACACCTTTTTACACATATATTATTTTTCACACAATCTATACATTTTTCGATCTTTTTCTACTTCTATGTCCGTCCACATTGATATTTAAAACTTTTCTAGTTATATGCCTTTAATCTCTCCTCATAATATACCCATACCAAACATTTATTATTGTAAGTACTATTTGAACAATACAATCACAGGTAGGTGATCTTCAGTAAAGACTTCTGTTTGTCTAACGGGTTTTGCAATCGGCCCGTTTTCTAACAAAGATCCCTCTCGAGGAAAACTTTGTATTTACTTTAAGTTCCAATCAAGATCGAACAAAAAAGAAATCGAGTCGATAAAGTGTTAGTAGTAGGTATTCTAAAATAAATTGTTCTATTTAAGTAACTCCCTTTGTGTGTATATTTAAATAAAAAGATACAGCAAAAATTCGAACAGTATTTCCCGAGTTGGTACGATAAATTTCCTATTTTATCTGTGTACTTCAAATAGGGTTATAAAATTCTATTTGTATTTGTCGGCCAGTTCACAAAGTGAATTGTCGGGAAGGAAATAAAAGAAAATCAAGTAAACAGAAAGTGGTAGGTATATGATAATAATATAGAGTATCAGAACGATAGGAACTAATAAAGGCTGGAAATGTGAAATGACGTCTTGCGGTCAGCTCGATACGATAAACAGAAGCTGAGCACGAAATTCAATTTCCAAAGTATTATTAAGCCTCACAATGACGGGCACCAGTTTTTCGGTCGTGTTTATTTGGGTCACGCCTAACGACGACATGTGAAAACTTCTGGCCATATATATCGTAATTCCCTTCGAATACTAAACAAATATTTGACCTACAGATTCTCTATCTACATTTATAACAACATCATGATAAACATATTTTAAGGTATTAAATTTTGCTTCATAATTATATGCATAAAATTTATTGGATATAACCTATTAAAAAAAAACATTAAAATCAGGTCACTACTGAAGAACATATCAATAAACATACATAAATGATACATTCGTATATATAGCCTCCTCCTTTGTTGGTGTCGGTTAAAATTAATTAACTTCAATAATTTTATAGTAGCACTATCACTACATATTATAAAACAAAGTCGTCCGCCGCGTCTGTCTGTTCGCGATAAACTCAAAAACTGCTGAACGGGTTGTAATTATAGAATAATTAGGGTTGTAATTATAGGGTAATAATAAACACATGAGGAAAGTTTAGGTATATAATTTGTCAAGGTTATGTGTAAATTGGTTGAAATATGAAGATAACTATTGGAAGTGTTGGATAAGTCAAGCCAACTGGGAGTTTTCATCGAAAACACTGCCTAATTCTTTTGAGAGATAACCAAACTATAGTATGATATCCCTCTTTTATAGATCCAAAGAAAAGTCTGCGATGGCATATACCTATCTTTTAAGGATAGCTTATCTATCTATCTTCTAAAAAATGGTGACTTAATGAAGGTAATTGCAGGGATGTTTAGACGGATACAATATTAATCCTTTTCAAATTAAATATATTAGTTAGCTTAACCATTTGATGCACATAAGTATATATATTTTATATCAGGGCAGGACAACGTCCGCCGGGCCTACTAGTATTGTATAATTAATATGTTTCTCATTTCCTAATATTTATAACAATCCAAAAGAGTTGACAAAATATTCATTCCATATAATTCCTAACTAGCTTGTATCCACGACTTTGTCATGTGAAAAGGATTGTTTCCTTTGATATATGTGGTTTATCTGGAATAATGGTAGGTCGTCTTTAATTTTTCCACTTGCAATTTTGTCTTTACTGCTTAGCTTCTATTAATCCAGACAAACAGACACTTCAATTTTGTTTATATGTATAAATTTATAAAATCAAATTTTCTTCCGTAACATTTCGTGAAATTAGTTAAAAGTATATATATACGAGTACCTAAACACCGAACACGACGAATAAACGTTTGTTAAAGTATATCTAAAATACGTTTCCAATATTCATTTGTACTCTCTTCTATATACGTATAATTAAAAAAATCTTAAAAGTTTTACTTTCCGATAAGAGGTTTTTAATACTCAGGAAGAAGAATAACTTTTTTGGATTTTCCTTGTCCTTCCGTTATACAAATGTCTTCACGGAATCCGAGACAGATTGTGACGTTATAATATAAATTCAATGTGCGATCATTCGAAAACGTCCGTAATTTTCACTTACATTATTTATAGATTTGAGGGTACTCGAGAAGAAATCGGGATTTTTTAAAATTAAGTCTTACGTGTTTTCAATATTACATAAGATGATTCTGCCCATAATAAATCTAGTTTCTTTGGCACTTAAAGTGCCGAACACAAGGCGCTGTTTCCCATGCATGGAGCAACACCACATAGGGGTAATAACCTATAAAATTCTATAAGTCATTACAATGCGGACTTCAATGATAAGACGATATGAGTATTATGGCCAACCGAGTAATATATCGATCTTGAAAAATCAGTTGGCAGTTTTCTGTTTTGTTGTGTTATTATTTCATGGGCGATCGTACAGTACAATAATTTATAACTAAAATAAAAACGAAAACCTTCCTTACATATATCATCATCATCTTACCCTTATCCCATCTAAGTAGGGTCGATACAACATGTTTTCCTTTTCCACTCTCCTGTGTCAGATGTCATCTCAGTATTCACACTTTTTATACACATATCATTTTGTATACAATCCATCCACACCTTTTTCGGTCTTCCTCTACTCCTATATCCGTCCACTTTCAAACTCAAAACTTTTCTTGTTACATGACTTTCATCTCTTCTCATAATATGCCCTTTTTTATGTGGGAAGAAAGCCTACATTGGACACCCACATTGGGAGCTTTGGGGTTTCACAATCTTACTGACTAAAAAAACCCACGAGATACCGTCTGCCACGCTATGGAGTGGCACAGGATCGAACAAGCAAGCACCATGCCACCCCGGCGACAAGGCCCAGCGCGAACGCCCTGACCGCGACGACAGCCCGGTGAAGCTGCCTACCCGTCTACCGAACCAATGTGCAATGGAAGGTCAGGTTCCCAGCCCCTTTCCTCCTTGGTCCGGCTTGGCAGTCAAGGGGTCATCCCCTCCAACCACCACCGCCTGTAACTTTTTAATGAGGTTTTCTCTCTCTCCCTCCGCCCGAAGGCCTCCCCTCTGTCACTTTTTAACGTGATTTCCTCCCACGGTAACTTTTTCATGAAGTTTTCTCCCTCTCCCTCCGCCCAAAGTCCGTCCCTCTGTCACTTTTTAACGAGATTTCCTCCCACGGTAACTTTTTAACGAGGTTTTCTACCTCCCTCCGCCCGAAGGCCTCCCGTCTGTTTCTTAACGAGCTTGTCTACTCAACACCCGTAGGTGCTATTTTCATTATAATATTTAGTGATTTTAATACAATTGCAGACATTATTTGTTTTGCTTATATATATATATATATATGTAATATAAAAATGAATCGCCGAATGTGTTGCTAAGCGCAAATCTCGAGAGCAGCTGAACCAATTTTGCTAATTCTTTTTTTAGAATATTCCTTGAAGTATGAGGATGGTTCTTACGGAGAGAAAAATTTAAAAAAATGCCTGGCAAACTCTAAAAACAACACTTTTCTATGCTCCCATACTAACGATTCGTAATAATACTTAAAAGCCAATTTGAACTTTAATACTGTAACTATAAAGTTTAAGTGTTAGTGGTGAGGTGAGGTTCCGGGAAGGCAAAACAATTAAGTCGCGTTAGTATCGTATAAATATTGATGTCAATATTTATACGATGGTATCATTTAACATTATATAGCGTCCCGAATAGCAGAATAAGTATTAAAAAAAAAAATTCAAGAATCGACTGTTAGGCGGTACGAAGTTCGCCGGGTCAGCTAGTATATATATAATATATTTACTTGTTTTTATTATAAATTATATCTGACACTATTTGGGTTGATATAACTACAATTTTACCACTACATAGTAATTTATTTTGTTACATTAAAATATATTTTTTACATCAACAAGTGCCTAGTATTGAAATATAAGTAACATCAGAAATATAACGATTCAAAAACAATCTATAGTTTTGGTGGTAGTTTTATTTTTATTCTGTATTCACTGGGTGTGTTACCGGACATCTATTTCGGGCCGCAGGATCACCTGAGATTGTGGTCAAATGCTTTATAACCTATAGAGAATTGAACAAGTTGAATTATTCCTTAAAGAAAATAAAAAACCTGAATGCAAAAAAATACCGAAACTTTTCTTATTTGATAATGAACGAGTAAATAATTTATTTATATTGGTAAGTATAAAACTTCTTTTGATTCTTCCTCTCTTTCTGATACGTAGATATCTTACTTATCCTATACGATTTTCACAATTGAAAGGAATCTTTGAACAAATCCTATGTTAAAATTCATAAAGCCATTTAGACTAAAGGCAACACACTTCAGGGCAGTCGAGTAATGGGTTACGTAAATACTGAGTAAAATTGAAAACGTATTGAGTGTGACCTTGGGCAATTAAAGCTAACCTTAATGAAATGTAAAACAAAAACTCATAATAATAAGCATTTATTATACAAAGTATATTTCAATTATAATTTGCTAAATTAAGTAATATACGAGGGTTCGTATGTGTGTTATTTACTTCAAATTTTATTCAGGGTATTTTAATAGTAACAAGAGGATTTTGTCTAGATTTTTTCTTGTCTATATTAAATATACATATGTCGAGTCAAATATTCTAGACTCAATTTTTTTTATATTACTAATCTCTTAACCATAATTGGCTATTATTTTATATGTATTTATTTTGAAACTGCTAGATAATTATAAATACTAATGTCCGTACATTGGTCGAAGTTTAACTATTATTCATATTTTTTTAAGATTTAATATTATTAAGGTCTGCCCTTATTTTCATGCCTAAAAATATAAAAATATTGTAGATTAATAAACTTATGGAATGTGAAATGTGACAAATAAAAACTTATACATAAATGCTTCGACTCGTCGATGGTACGTATAAATGTCAATATTTTTTTTAAATTATACTTTATTTTCAAAATATTTGTTTGTTTGTTTTTTTATTTATTAACATTAAAGCTGAATTACTAGCGGGATCTGAGTTTGTCATTTGGTGGTTTTATATGTTACTCATAACCTTGTGTTATTTGACTCTATGTTTTGTAATATTGGTGGCATTTTATGTAATATAGTTCGATTATTGTGTATAAGTGAAGAAAGAGGATGGAAAATAATACCGTAGAGCATGAATTCTGAGATGCCACAAAAATTCCTTAGAAAAGTTGACATTGACACTATGACGGAATGCTTGTAATATTACCTACTCGACAATGGCAGTAAAAACCTAGGAGATTTGTTGCCAAAACTTAAATTAAACAAAAAAAAAAAGAAAATCGTTTGACAAACAGAGGAAAAAACGGAACTGAACTGTTTAATGTGCGCCTATTTATATATAGATCTTTGTACTATATTTAAATGTAGTGTTAAAGGATAATATGTTATATAGAAGACCAACGACCTACATACTTAAGGGGATTAAAGATATTAAATTTAAGTGACCTATCCAACATGACCGTTAACTAGGGTACCATTTCGGCGCCATTCCATTTTATGATTATAATATTCTCGATACTTCGAGAATCTTTAAGAATGTTTGTTTTAACAGCTCGTAAGTTATTTACGTGTAGTACGCAATATATTCGTAAGTTTCTATGATATTGCTTATCTAGTAGTTAGGGCACAGAGGCTACGGGATTAACTGGTATCGATAGGATAGTTATTTGCGTAACTTTTGTTTACACATTTACTTGTACTAACAATGAAAGTAGATATAAACACATAATATAAGTTAAATGTGGTCTAATAAAGGCACATTTTTGTAAATAGGTAAAATAAGAAGCATTCATAATCGATGCGAAACTCTTAAAAACTAGAAATGAAGCTGAAGTAAGCGAGACATCGCTGCTTTTATAAAACTGGACAAGTATTTTATTTACCAAAGAGTTAAGTGTCAAATTTGATTCAAAAGCTAAACCACAGCTCAAAACAAAATTTAAAGTGAATGTATCTTAAAAGACTTAAAAAGAATTACACAACAATTGCTTCCATTGAATCACAATCACACTTTCAAAACTCGTTTTGCATTCTTACCATAAAACGTTGGATATTTTTATTTATCAGTTTTTGTAAACACAGTGACGAAAAGTTTTTTATAAGCATTGAAAGAAACAATGCTGTTTTTGGTTAGCTTCTTAATTACAATCAGCAGTTAAAATAACATGTTATGTTACAGCAAATTTACAACAAGTATAACCAAAGCAATCACTTTGTGTACTTTCATATTTTACATTGCGTAGAAATACAATATAACAAGTATTTGTGCTACCATTCATCCATCGTAATATACCTAAATATCACTTAGATACATTTGGTAAGCTGAGCATGCCATCTTAACGCAGTTAAACACACTTTATAATATTTACCATAAAGTATTTAGCTTGTACCAAAAAGCAAATTGTGGAAATGGATAATATTCAACAAAACACTCTAAATATTTAAAAGCGAACTTATTCACAAACAGTTACCAAAGATATTACACGATATCTTAAACAAAACAATATTACTTACTTTTTTATCGGTCTCAACCAATCGACCTAAATAAATTTAGACACGATAGAACTTGATACAGGATTAAGGCAGTAAAAATTATGTTTTGCAAAAAGTTTTTATTTTTATACAATATCATTGAGTAGGTAGAACAGTTAGAGGGTTAATAATACGCTGGACGCGTTCGAGCAGCACGTCGATCTACGTAGGTTAGAAGCCCTGCACTGAGCTGGAGTTTTGGTAAAAGAAAACATCGTGAGGAAATCATAGCATGGTGGTAGGGATTTTTCTTAAGTAGCCTGGCTAGCTATTATAAAGTTGAAAATCTGTCACCAAGAGTATATAAGTGCGTTCCGGCAGTTCCAGTTCAGAGTTACTTTCCCTCTTGGTTTAGCGGGTTTACCATCTTAGGTCACATATAACATCAGGTGAAATTGCGATTAAACGCTAAAACGAATATAAGTTTAAAGAGAAAATACGACAAACATCTGATTAGTGTACATAACTTGCACCTTTTCTATTGTTTCCATTTACTTCCACTTTATGGGCATGAAACTTCTTAATATCCACTGCGAAGAGTGTAGACCGTAGTACATAACTAGTTTTTTAAATATACGAATTTTTTAAACTCTAATTACACTACATCAATAATATCTAAATTGACTTAAGCGAAAATCTAAGTTAAAACTTCTTTTCTTAAACACATTTATGATACACATAAGTTTGGACAGTTATGTGTATATGTCACCTTGAATAAATAGTGTATAACGAAATCACTTCCGCGTCTATTTATGTATTGCTTTAGTTCTAAAATACGCAACGGATTTTTACAGAATTCAGAAGGTTTAAATGTAAAATATATTATAATATTACGTTTATAGAAACCAGTCGATATAATGTAATCAAGTCACTAAGAATATGTTTAAAACACTTTTTTAAACTTTTTGGTAACCATTTTTATTTTTTACACGTTGTTAAAACATAATGAGTTGTTTGCAAATCTATTTCGTTCTTTATAAAATTAATCTTTATCCCATTTACCTGGGCTGTTTAATGACGAATGCGTAACGCACTGCAAAACTGTCAATTACGTGTCTACGCTTGAACAATTATAATGCCACACATTAGTACATTGTTCGGATGCTAAATCGGGACAGGTCTTTAATAAAATTTGAAAAGAAAATGTTTATGATATATTATTCTTTAGTATAAACTTAAATCACTTTCAGTAACGGAAAGCATAATGTATTCATAGCTTTATGGTAAGGCTTCTGTAGTAAAATCAGTAGATAACATGAAGTGGAACTATAGTGAAATATAGAATAGAATTCTTTATAGAATATAGAAGATACAAGTAGCGTCAAGTCCTAACCAACGAGCTATTGAAGCATGAGATATATGAAATTTGCATCGCTTTTTACATTAAAAAAAAGTAAATTGGAGATGGATTATAAGTTTTATTAAAAAGTAGCTGTTGGCCGCAGCTCCGCATGCGTTTTTTTTTATAATTGTAAATTACTTCTAATAAGAGCAGATATCTGTTAGTGAAAGTTCCATGAAAAATGGTTCAAACGTTCTGGAGATAGTACTGCAAACAAAGCAATGGGTAAAAGCTAGTCCAAAATAAAAAAGCTTTAATTACTTTTTATAACGTTAGCTATCTGATAGTGAAAGACCCATGAAAATAGGTCCAATCGTTTTGGAGATAGTAAGTACTACAGACGAAGTCACGGATGACAGCTAGTCTAAAATAAACTAGCCTATGTCACCCGCTGTAACTTTAACTATCCGTCAGTGAAGTTTTCGTCAAAATCGGTTCAGGCGTTTCGGAGATTACCCGGAACATACAGACAGACAGCCAGACAGACAACAATTTTTAAAATTGTATTTTTGTCATCAGTATCATGTATACGTTCATATCCAATCAGTATAAAGTCGTTATTTTGATATTACAAACAGACACTCCAATTTTATTTATATGGATAGATTTATGGATTCCTAAAATGAAACATAAAAGTGCATATTTATTAATTCTCGGTTATTAATAAAAGCTACAAATATTTTGCTGTTAAAGGAAAATTAGCTCAGGTCATAAAAGTGATAACTCTAATATCAATTTATGTAAAACTATAGTCAGTTAAACTTTAGAGACACGAGAATTAGTGTTGTAGAAAATAATTTCACTAATACAAGTTGGTATTATAATAAAAAACATAATAAAGTTTGCTAAATATTACAACAATTCCTAAAAGGATGGAAATTATTTTCAACCTTTCCAGTCCCGGTCCAGTTATTCAGTACCCGTCCATTTGGAACATGTGAAATATTTATGGTACATTGAGATGAAAACCCTCGAGGAAAATTCCGCGACTGATGGATTCTTATTATATTTCACTTGACACGGTCTGATTAAAACTGCTGAAATTGATCTTAATTCCAAATTAAGTATTTCAAGTACGGTTTTGTAAAACTCTATATAGTATTGTCGTATTCGTTTCATTCTATTTAAATAAGTGAAGCACGTGTTAATTAAATTGAAAAAAAATGTTAAATATTAACTAAAGTAATATTTAAGAGCATCTTTAATTTTAAAGTGATGTATAAGAGTAATATAAAAAACAATAGTCCAAAAATCTCTAACAGTTGTACATTCTGTAGACTGTACTTCCATATTTACATCTACCGGTTATCACAATATATATGAATAATTTTACTCATGTCATTTTTTTTCATACATAACATCACTACTGATCGCCTTTCAATTACTACTTTAAATGAACCAATACCTCGATACTACAAAAGTGTAACCACCAAAAACTAGTTCCAATTACAACTCTTATGTTATTAAGCTTTAGATTTCAATAATTAGCTCACGGTTATTTTAAGGCATACGTCAAGTTTCAACAAAAAATGCGTATAACATAAAATTTTGCACTGAATTCCTCAATAAAATTGACGTAATATATCCTAATAATATGACAAACAGTATACTACCAATACGAGTCTGTGTCAGTCTCATTACCATGCAACAGAATCTTCCAAGAGAAGAAATTACCTAAGTAGCTTAAATTTACTAGTGGTCGTCCAGTGATCGAAATACGACCATATTTACTATGCGAACTTTTGTCTTCACGTTTTAATATATTGATATTGCTATATGTATTCTTGTACAAATATTATAGGTCATAGACGTAAGGAGCGTGAAGTATGACGAATAATCTTATAAAGAAAGGCTTCAACTTATGGAAAAAAAACTATTTCCAAAATTATATTCTTGATAATAATACTAAAGTTCGTCGATAGCTACTAAAAAAAAACATTACCTATAGAGAAACAGAGGAAAAAAGGTATTGAACAGTTTTATCTTTGCCTATTTACATATAGAGCCTTAGAAATACTCTTTGTATTACTTTAAAAAAATCAATAAGTATATGTATGACTTTTTCAAAATATTGACATTGAGTGTGGCTCTTCACCACCCACTGACGGTCTTGGGAGGCAGGCTAAGGCTCCACGAGGGAACTGTATTCGCCTGTGGGTCCACCCCCTGCGGTTCTGAGGTACAAGTATCTCATCCCCACTTGACCCCATATATAATGTTACCTACATCAAATTAACCTAACAAGCTAATAAAAACAACAAAGCTATTTTGACGTTATAGACGTCATTCAGATATGAAATCGCTTAAAATATATAATAATTCCATAATAGAATACAATGTGAAACAAACAGAATAAAGTATATACATAATATTATATATAGTCCTCGCCAAACTTTTTGACCGTTCTGAATATTGCACAATACAATTTTTTTTATAAATACGTATAGACGTACGTATATATAACTTCGAAACATGTTAAAGATAAATATAAATGCCAATTTTAGATTCTTATAGCATTATTAAAACTTTGTTTTGTAGTAAAGTCTTAGACTATATTACTTACAAGTCTGAATTTACAGCTATATCAGAGTGGCCAAAATGTTTGACGATGACTGTACTTCAATGATGGTAATCAAATACAACAAAATATTAAATAATGGCCTTCACAAAATTATTTTTGCTTACTTCGTAACAATCGAAATAACTTAAAAATAGTGTCAAGATCGTGCATTTTTTCTATAACAAGTTTTCTGCGTTGTAAATCAATTTATGCTAAACCTTAATTGAAATTCATTAATGTCAAGGTATATTAAAACGACAGCGTACTTCGTTAAATTTTATTAGATATAAATTAGAAGGTTAAATTCAATGCCATAAATTCTACTCATAATTTATAAGATTATTTTTAGATGTAACAATCAGTATTATCATCTTTATTTTAGAGAATAAAGTATACTAGAAATACAATATACTTATATAGTAATATACTTAGAAAATCATTAGCGGCGCATTTCCTCGCCAAATCAGAGAGTTTCGTTTCATAAGCGCCTTCATAGGACCTAAACAGAATAAAGTATTTTTGATTTGAATTGGCTGAAAGTGATGATGGCTCAGTTGGTAGTGTATTCGGACACAGAGTCGAAGGACGGAAGTTCGAATCTTAGCAATTGAGTCTGAGCTTTCGGTGAAGGAAAACACCGTGATGAAACCATAGTATGGTGGTAGGGCTCTTTCTAAGGCCGCCTGGCTAGCTACCACCCTCAAGTTGAAAATCTGTCACCAAGCACATGTTGGTGTGTTCCAGCAGCTGCACTTGAGAGTCCGTCTTCCTCCAGGTTTAGCGTGATTACCAACTTAGACCACGTCATCATTTAATATCAGATGAGATTGTGGTCAAACGCTAACCTATAAAGTATAAAAAAAAGTTTTTCATCCTTTCTTACCCTATTTAATTTTATTCTGAGTTTTTGCAAGTTTATCTATTATTCTTTTTTTTAACATAATAAACTTTGACTTTTTCTACAAAAACTCTTGTGAGTGATGTATTTTGATTTAATTTTTTTTTTGTTCACTAGGCTTATTTTTCATAACACCATTGTGAACATTTTACAGAGGCCTTAGAGAATATTTTTTTTCTAAAAATCAAGACAAAAGCTGTGAAATCGAAACAGATCACTCTGAAGAATTTTGGGTATTTGCAGAAAATATCAACATTTAATATAATGAAAAAAATAAACAAAAAGGTACTTAATCAAGTTACATTAAAAAAAAAACTTTTAGCTAATGTAAACTATTACAATGAATATAGATTTAAAATATTTTTTTTTGTTTTTCATATAAAACCGTTTTTAAAAAAAAGCGTCATAACTTTTTTTAGGTTATGTAAAAAAAAAGAAATACTAGAAATGTTTTTATAGGATAAGAAAGGACGACAAACTTTCAGCCAAATCGAATGGTTGTGGTCAAAATTGGTCGATTTGGCGTGCATTGCTCCATTATATAATATCGTTACTTTCTGTACATCTGCATATAGCAAACATTAAATAATTTTACTTCGTATTCAAACTATCTTTTAACATATAGTCTTTTGTTTATTATTAGGTCCTATGAAGTTACAGTTTTAAACAGAAAAAAGAAATGTAATTGTTGTACTATAACATTAATTTGAAATCTTCACACCAGCCAGTATTAAAAATCAGTAATTTTGTAGTACATCTATGATTGTGATCATTTTTATAAAATTCTGAAGGAACCGCTCAGTAAATGTAAACCCTAATTTGACATTACCCATAGATGACATTATATTTAAATAAGTAAGTAGGACATGAATTATCAATATATGATGTCAGTTTAAGATTATGTGTCTAGAAGGCAAATGATTCTTGTTATTAATTATTCCTAATTCAAACACTCGAATTTAGAAACGACATTCGACTAAGTTATTAATTAATTTTGACGTCACAGTTAGATGTAATTAGGGTCACCTTCTGTAATTTATAACTAAGTATTGTACGTTATTTCGGACAGTTGATAATTTATGTTAGGGGAGGGATTTTGAGTAGAATAATAATCATTATACTGATAATATTTCTGTAACTCTTCTTCTTATATATGAGTTTTACTTTAAAATTTTAGTTTATATTTTCCTTGTAATATGTTATTTATATTGCTTAACTAGCTGTGCCCGCGACTTCGTCCGCGTGGAACGAAATACAAAACACAGTTATTAATGAAACAATCTGAATTTATATCTGTATATCTTGTATATTTGTAATGTAATGTGTCAGGACTAAAAACTAATAATGATCGTACCCCTTTGCCATTTTAATAACAACTCAAAATTAGGGCTTCCAAGTTCTTTTGATGTGTGTAAAAACCGTGGGCCTAGCTATATGCTACAGCTATAGCTGCATCTATCATCATACAGTCAGATAGTTCGTTGCACACGATGGTAATGTGTGCCCACATCTAAATCTATTGCGAACATGGACAAAACTTCGTGACGATACACGCAGGTAGAGGAGTAACTTAACACTAATATTTTAATTTAACAACTGTAAAAACAATATTAAAACCCTTGGACTGTCCAAAACCAAAAAGATTTAACTTCTATAAAAACGAATGCAAGCCTCATGAGGTATAGGTCAATAGACTGTGGGCAGCATAAGCTTAAAAAATACCTGATTTATTACAAAACTTTGAAAAATAACAAATGATGAATTATAAAATAATAATTTTCATGTAAAATATATTTTTAAATAATTTTTTCATTTGTATGAACTTTTTTTACTAAACCATGAAATTTACAATGTACGATGACGATGAATTAAAAAATAATTAAAAACATAATCTACCATTTTGATATCTGAGTCTTATAAAAACACCCGAGGGCATATAATATTCATTCATATATACTTCACATAGCTCATTCTTATTATTATTTTTATGTTATCCTTTGTTTTATTTGCACTGACTGCAGTCTTTTTCTCTACAGTACCGCTGGAAGATAATGCGAGCTCCCTAATTTATTTATTTTTTATACTTTATAGGTAAACAATCTCATCTAGTATTAAATGACGATTTGGTCTAAGATAAGTCACGCTTAACCTAGACGGAGACTGGCTTTCAAATGCAGCTGCCGGAATACACCAACAGGTGCTTGGCGACAGATTTTCGACTTGAGGGTGGTAGCTAGCCAGACGGACTTAGAAAAAGCCCTACCACCACGCTATGGTTTCATCACGATGTTTTCCTTCACCGAAAGATCCGACTCAGTTGCTTGGATTCGAACCTACGTCCTTCGACGCTGTGTCCGAACACACTACCAACTGAGCCATCATCGCTTCATAAACCCACCCTAATGCATAAACCAAAAGGTATTCATTAATTCAAAGCGTAGTTAAGACATTAGAATTAAGGTAAATTTATGAAAATTATAATTCGAAGTAAACCTAACAAACACAGAAATAATCTCATTGTTATCTGTACTCTTTCTTGCAATAATATTCTTACGACAGTAAACCAATAAAATTATAAGTTTAGCGCCATCTGTTGTCATCAAAAATGTAGGCTGTTATTGCTTCGAAAGACGATTTTTTTTACATTTATGTTCAATGAAGAATTTAAGTCTCTTTATTTTTTTATTCTAATAAAAAATTGTCCTAAAAAGTGACTTGTAATATTTACAACACAAAATTAATTAGAAATTTACTAATTTAATCATAAACCTTATCAATCAAAATATAAAAATCATATTTTGCATATACAAAGTACAAAATAAGTTATTCAATTTATATAAATATGTAATATTTGTAATTAACCAATTTTTAGATTGTATATTAAAGTAGTAATAGATTTAGCAAATGGCGGTTGAACGCCATCTATTAACAATAATGCATATTAATTAATTACGAACATCTTAGGGTATTAATATTTATTTATGTGAAAATAAAATATTAACCATTTTTCTTTCGTTCTATGTCTTAGTAATATAATACTGGGGGAATGTTTATTTATGTTATAAAATACTCTGCTTTTTATATGAGGCTAAAGTCCATTTACTTATCTATTTTTCTCTCTTACTTAACTCCCGTCGTCATTAAAATTACAATAACTTTAGACAGAGTTAACCGATTTTAATGAAACAAAAATGTTAAGTTGCTCCGGAATATGCTTGAGTATTTTCGTACTGGTGTTTTATCAGAAACCTAGTACTTTACCATTGATGCCTGTTCAAACAAACAGACAGACATTTCTAAAAATGATAGAAATGGATTCTATTGCTTATTTCTAGACACCTGCAACAATTTTTTTCTCAAAAATCAAAAAAGTACAGACACGTTGGATTTACATTCTTATTATATGTATAGATGTTGTTGTTAATCATAACTGGCAACCAAGAAAGTTATTTTTAAATGATGTATGGTCCATCTACTTCATATCATTTTGTTGAATATTGTTAAGAGTATTTATTGTGTCAACAATGTAATGTATCTTTTATAATATGTATATATTGTATAATATGTATATATATATATATATATGTATATATACATACATTATTTTCGTTTCTGCTATACAACACTTAATTATTATGTTTTAATAAAAAAAAAAAAATTGATAAAATACGAAAAATACCTAATAAAATTACTAGTCATTTAAACCAGAACGGACTAATATCTTACAACATATTTTATTTTTTTACAATGTACTTTTGGCAAACAATACACTTTATTCACTTAAATAAAAGGTGGCAGCCCTAACTATATTACAAAATTAGGTTCATGTTTTTAAAACTTATAGAAAGCACTTTTTCTTTTAAAAATTGATAATTAAGTCCTGACCTATTTCTATCACCCTGGTGTTTTATCTCAGGCCTTCAAATGCAGAAAAACTTTAAAATATTATAAAAAATGAAAAATAAAAAGAATGGCTACAAACGTGATAAAATATTCGTATAAGAGTATTAAGATGAAAGTCCTTTTAGCTGAATATTGTTACTAATAATACGTTTTAATGCGAACGTGCATTGGACACTTATATTATATATCGTTTTCAAATCTTGATTACTGAACCCGTTTTAACGAGGTTTAGTAGAAAATCAGTTGGAAGACTAAAGCATAATGACTAAATGTGTTAAGGATCTGTTCCCGATTGGGTCGGAATAAACCACGGAGTAGTAGTAATTTATATCCAACTGGGTCGCGACTAGAATGGAACCACGTCGCACCGCGCCACCCCGCGTCTTTCTCTAGGTCGATCCGCTGCAGCATAACTCAAGATGTAGATGCACTTAAGCATTATTTACTTGTTCGTAGTATCAGCACATAGCTATAAAAGTCTCTGTGATAGATATCAACTACACAGTAGATATGAACTGAATGGTAAAGTTAGCGCTCTAATGTACTTCCATCTCATGCAATTAGGTTCCAAAAAGCTCAGTTGAGACTGGCAATCTGTTTTGATACTCTGGAACAAGGCTGCTCAACGCTATGCTTGCGGATGATTTTTAAATGGCCCGCGAAAGTAAGTCAGAAGTGTTTTTGTATTGCACAAGTTTTATGAGTAACTAATATAATCACCATCAGTGTCCCGCCAAAATGTTCTGAATTGTCTGCTGTCTCGATAGATAAAAAAGTTGAACAGCTTTTTTCTGATACCTACTTTAATATTGACAGAAACTGGCATAATGTACTTATGATACTATGGGATCAAAGCTCTAACAAAAGTAATGTTCAGCAATTATATAAAAACTCTGGAACAATCTTGAATCATATGAGAAAACATAAGAAACCACAACAGCGGTATATTAATAAACAAGGGCGAAAACATATCTTAGATACTCAAATATACTCGTTAAAAAAGAAGCGATCAGTCGAAATCGAAGGTCAAAAGTTTTCAAAGAGCAGATATAAAGATTCAAGGAGCAAAGCTTTTTTTTTTTTTTTTTTCGACCTACACTGCTAGCCTGGCACGGCCTCTACAGTTCCACCGGACTACGGCGAGCAAAGCTAAAAAGGGAAATAGGCACCACAATTACACCACAGCATTAGAAAATAAATTCAAAAGTTCTAATTTTGTCTTCTCGTTGGATTTTATATCAGAGAAGGAAACATATTAACAAAGATCTATGTTACAGACTTAGCTTAGAGTATACCCTCTCCCTTTCTCTCGAGAAAGTTTACCTTTACGAAGGCGTAAACACATATTTCTTGTAACATTTTCTCGTTTTCTAACTAAGTGAAGTCAACGAAACCACTATGTAATATAATAAAACAATCGTATGGTGGTCCAGTGGGGATAGCCGTTAACTTTGAAAAGGAAAATTAAATTCTCAGTAATAAACGTCTGTTTGTCCGAAATTGGATCTAAAGAAAGTTGGACAAAACATATTTTCGTATATATTGTTTTTCATTACAAATTTAGTTCGCAATATAAAAATACCATCGTGACAGAGAAATAATGTCCTCTGTCGAACGCTATCTCATTTCTATGTAAGTTCTTGAATTACTTCTTTTTCTGCCATGTTTTCATTCTATCCAATATTAGGTACAAATTTCAGATTTAGATTGATATTAGGAAAAGAGAGTTCAAAAGCTCGTCACTATAAGCTTAATAAATAAGCAAAATCAAAATCGAGACATAAATAATTTATTCAATTTAGGCCCTGGGAAGGCTCTTATCAACACAAAATTAACATCGGTTCGAAAAACAACTCAGTCATTAAGAACAAATGACAAAATACTCGATCTTGTTTTTCTTTTCATCGTACATATTTCTATAATAATACTTATACAAAAAAAATAAACCGACTTCAATATCAAGAAACACTAAGGAAACAAGAAGGCACTAAAAATAACTAAACTATTACATTAATCAAATTAAATAAAAAAATATTAGTATATGCCCTAACTAATAATATATTTGAAGTCGGCGCCAACCCGAATGCATTGCATATACGTAGAAAATGTAGGTCCACTCTCGCGCCAGGTAATATTTTTCTACCTTCTAAATTTGCGTTGAATCCGTTTCCGAAACAACATTTCCATGAGAACTTGACAATAAATTGGAATTGTTGCCATTTAAAATACTATAAAAGACACAATTGGGAAATTAGACTTAGTCTAGCCTAAGAGTAAATGTTTTTATCGGTCCGAACTTTTTAGTGCAAGACGTAGTCGAAAGGTTATTTTGTCTACTAAAAGAATATTTCGTCGATTAAACAGATAGCTGGTTCAGATTGAATTGAATTGTTTTGTATCTTATTTATCTATCTTTAAAGTATTTTTTCCAAACAATTAAGCATTCAGTCGTACCAGTACCAATTTTATCATATCATTGTTAATTAATAAATAATTGTTAACGGCTTAATTGAGAATGTCATGTCATTGTAATTGGGGATCCGCTTCAGGGTGAAGGGGTACTTTACGCCGGAACAACTTCTCAACCTATATAAGTCACAGATAAGGCCATATGTAGAGTATTGCTGTCATCTTTGGAACGGGTCTGCCAAATACCAGTAGGCCTTGTTGGATTCCGTAGATCGCAGAGTTCGAAGGCTCATCGGTGACGAATCACTGATAGTAGCCAAACTGCAAACGCTAAAACATTGGCGCAGGGTCGCTTGTCTTACGGTATTCTATCGGTTACACTTTGGAAAATGTGCACAAGATCTGCACCAGCTAGTTCCACCATCTCCATTTCATCTTAGGGCTACTAGACGCCGTACAGGGTTACATCCATTCGTAGTCAATTTACCATTCATACGCACGAAGCGATTTGCATCGTCATTTATTATGCGAGCCGCGAAGGAATGGAACGCGCTACTTGCGTCTGTTTTTCCCGAAACATATAATATTACGGTCTTCAAAAGAAGAGTGAATGCGGTATTACTGAGCGAACGCGCTACATCCTAGGCCTCGTCCTCACTTTATATCAGGTGAGGCTGAGGTCAAGCTTCGCCCAGTGCAATGTAAAAAAAACTTTTTTATGTAACTACGGAAAAGCAAAAGAAGTTGGCATATTGACACGATATTTTAATGCTCGTTTGTATAGCTAGAACTGTCAGATTGAAAACCACTCGCCAAATAACTGTGCGACATATTTGAACTAAAAAATGAATCTTTAACATAATCTCTAAGGTGGCATAATATATAAGGTAAAGGATTTGTAGCGACACACATGACTACATACATCGTGGTATGTGTGTACTACAAAAATTTAGGCGAAAAACCAGCGGCATTACAAAAGTCTGAAATTAGTCGGCTTACGAATGCGACTAGTAAAGACTAGCCGCCCACGTGGCGACCAAATGTTACCTGGGTGCAACTATAATCTTACCGACAAACCGCACACAATGCGAAAAATTGTTATTATCATAGCTTATTACTAAATTATTTTATTGCCCAGATGATATTGTTTGTTCCTAATTTTCACTTTTATTTTATAACTATAATATTGTTTATATTTTATGGCTTAATATTTTTGTCTGTAATATTTGCACGTGTTCCGTCTTATTTAAATATAACTGCTTCGTCAAATAAAAGAGTTTCGTAATCCAGCTGCCAAAGCGGTTACTACCACTACTACTAAAGATTAACATCAAATACTAATGTATCTCGTAAGTTATCTTATTACAACCGAAAAAAATAAAGGTGATTCTCGTAAAAACGTATTTAGTTTAGATCAACTAACCCTCTCTCTATTAGCTTAACCTCTATTTGAGGTGTAACCTAAAACACTTAAAACCCGTAACGAATTACTCAGTATGTAGGTTTATTACCCATTATCTACGTACCGACCTGAAAGTAGTAAAATCTAACGTTAGTGAGATCGAATTCCGAGCAGTACGAGTCTTACAAGGAAATTACGTGTATCCCTTGTTATTGTAACCCAGCCGTTTTTTGAAGTATTTTAATATTAATGGAACTAAGGTTACATAATATTTATAATAAAGTCGTGGTGGTCTAGCGATTTGACCAGTGGATTATCGACCGTGGATGTTCGCAAGTTCGAAACCCGGCATGTACCAACGACTTTTTCGGCATTCGTGTACATTTACTAATTTAACTTGGTAACACTATCGGCTGATGGTGAAGGAAAACATCGCGAGGAAACCTGAACCTGAGAAATGTTCTTGTAGTACCACTGTATATGGGAAAATATAGAACTGTGGATTTTTCAGAGTTTGAAATCGCCCATACGTCCTGGGCTTACATGGTGATAATACCCATACCTTCCTTCCAGAAAAGGCCTATGGCCCTGCAGTGGGTCTCTAACAGGCTAATGACGAATATTTATAATTAACATATGCTAATATATGTTTATGTTATGGTTTTAATTATTACGTGATACTTTTCGGACGTTTTGTAAATGAACTTGTGATTATTTGAACTAAATGTAATATGATGCCTATTATTCTTTTGTTTACTTAAACTTACTGAATATAATTAATATAAAATTCTGGAGTATATGTCCGTAACTATTGTCCTCCTAAACTTCTTCACAAACATTTGTACTCATGGGACTACCTAGATATATTGACTATATTTTGACCCGATAGGTGATTATCGAGATCTAAAATAATTTTATTTTATTTTACGGATTACGTTTTTTTTATTTGTCAAAAAAAATGCTGACAATGCCAATTCTTAACCTCCTATGCACCTAAGCATAATTTTTAATTCAATTTGTTTTTATATCCATAGTTTGTTAAGGTCTGTGGCAGGATAACGTCTACCAACTAGGATCGCTAGTGGATTGAGTTAGAAACTTTGTAATAAGCCTAATAAATTACATTTGTATTCAAACAAGCTGGTACCCAGATAATGCAAGTTTCTGCAGTTCTTTTGCTTACTGAGATGTGTGGTGAGGGAACGGAGTGATACTTCTTTTTATTTTTGCCAACCGCTGCGGTTTCTTTTCCCTTTCAATATACTACCATAAAAGATATCCTAAACAAATCTGTAGAAAAAAGAAAATACATTTTTTTATTGTAGCAAGCATGCTGTTACAGGCACATTGCAGCACAGTTCTCGAAAATTAGCGTGACCAAAAATATATGAAAAAAAGAACTCTGGAGACCAAATCAATGGAACTACATAATATAATAGTAAAGTTGGTCATTAGTTCTAAGATATTGTTGTAAATATGCTAAGGTTAGGATACAATGGGACTGGCATGTTCTTTGTAGGTTTTATATTCAATAAAAATAAACATAATAGAAATGTTCTGTATGCTCTGGTACCGCTACAAATGGCGCACAAACCAGCTCCTACCACAGGAGATGACCCTACCACTAATTTTTAGGTACATAATTGTTCATACAGTAAAAATCTCAGTATGGATTTTAATAACAACATTGGAAATTAAGTTTCGTAACAAAAAATCATGTTAACACATTAACATATTTATTCGGTCTGCGAACCAAAATAACAATCATAATTCCCGAAGATACAATCGCTACTAAATTCATAAGTAACTTTAGCCAGCTCTATTTGTATCGAATCGATACGGTCAGACAGTTTCAAATCTATTTATATTCTACAATTCTGTGAATAATTGTTGAAGTCATGCGCATATAATATCAACCTTTATACAAAACAAGTTGAATACAAAAAGCTGGGAATACAAAATATTGAAAATAGTTAATACAATAAAAAAATAAGTACCGTAAACCATCTAGGCTTCTACCTAGACGATAGATAACCGTCTTATGAGATTAGTGTAAATAACACAATGTTTTATTAATTTTTTCATTACATTATTGATTAACACAAGTCTAATAGCATTGTAAATTCTAAAACCACGACATATTTATTTATTATCTACTAGCTTCGCACGGGTGTTCTAACGAAGAAAATGAGATTAATGCTTCCCGTTACAATACGACCATATAGTGAAATGAAATTGTAACCGAACAAATGAACATTAATGCTGTCAATATTTCTAAAGAACTGTCTGTTTATTATCTTCTGTCTCACACACTCACTCAATTTTTATATCGAGATTTTTTAACCCAATTTCTATTTCCTGTAAGATTTTTCTATTAGACAAATTTCGCTCTGATGATTGCAAATAGTATAGCCCGTACGGTACATTTTTGCTATTGTTTACTATCAAGCTAATTTTCCGTGGGTGGCTTCATTTTGATGAGACGCTCAACTTTTTCTATCACAAACATTTTCTTTTGTGGTAGCTAACAAGGGTAGCGGGGATAAAATATGTCGATTCGATGATTCTCAAAAATGTATTACTATTTTTTTTTTTTCATTTTGTCCAATATGTATCGATAACGAGGTCAATCAAAAATGATGATAACTAAGCAACTGATTTTTAGCTGATTAGTAGCTAATCAATAGCAAAAATATAAAAAGCAAGAAAAGAAGAGTTAGTCAAATAAGTACTTAGCCATTCTGAAGTGACGCGCTTACACAAATTCGATAATTTATTTATATAGATTCTAACAATACATTATATCAATATTTGTATGATGTAATTTATACATAGCTAAGAAATTAGATGTTCCGTTTAGCATTCCTCCTATTGAAAGACAGTGAAACAAACTTTTAGATAGAACAAGTTAAGTTTGTTGTCTGGTCAGCGATAACTTTGTGTCGTCTTGTTTCACGATGCGGACACGACGCAGTGACGTTTAGACAACACGATTCTAGTCAAATCGAGTACGAAAATAAAATTATGATTTATAAACAATAACAACGTTTGACCGGATCAAGAGAGCTTTTATTATATAATAGATTTATGCATATTTCTTCACTACAAAGAATTTTCAAACCAAACGAATTTTGTTTTGTAGACTTTCCAATTTAAGACTTTTCCTTAAAGATATTCATTACTTCTTTGACTTCATTCGACGGCATTGAAGGCTATCGAGGCGGTTGCTAAGAATTATATATTTCTTTATAGATAAAATGGTAATAAATCTTTCAGCTCAGCTGAAACATTTAGAACAATATGAAATCTGGTAGTTTACACATAAATGTATATAAATGCCGGAAAACGTTATTAAATTACCTATTACAAAATAATTTTCTTCTCAAAAAACAATGCATAAACTTAAGCTAAACTAAACGAAATATTATACTCTTATACACAAAAGAATGAAATTCGTAATAACACCAGCGAATGTGAATTTCTAGTTGTCACAGAATCTGGTTCGAGAGTTTTGCTAAAGTAGCAATTTCTCGTGCTGTAACAAAACTTGAACATATCTATTATATACTCGTATGCACAAAAGCTTTTGCGACGTTTCGTAAACTTTTGATGCTACTGAATACTCAAGAAATCTCTTTTGTTTTCTGGAAAAACTTAATAAATTACAACAAATGCAGAACAATACACATCGTTTCGGAATTTAGATAATTTAAACGAAGCATTTGGGTTCCGTGGAATCCACTTCTTAGCGATCGCTCGACAAAACGTTAAAAAAAAAGAACAATATCGAATTGAATCAAAGTTATTACTTCCATTAAAATGTAATAATTGCATAAATTTTTGAGAAACGAAACGTATTTTGATCACATTGTTTAATCTATCCATTCTATAAAAACATAGTTTTACAGCATTACGCAAAGTCTACTGGATAGATTTTGATAAATTTCTTCTTAAACACTTGTTCCGTCTCTAAAAATTCATCGGTTATTAATCACATTCAAAAATATCAGGATATGTTTGTTTATAGCAGAGTTATTAATTTAATTTTTATAAAAACGTACGTATTCAGCGATGTATGTTTTCTTAGCATGGAGAAGTGGGGCAAGCGATGTAGTGCAAATGCGCAGGAGAGGAGAAATAAACTTATAAAATTGTTTACAATGAAACTTTGTAAGCAATATATATTTTTGCTTTCATTTTTCTCCTCCGTAAATATAATATATTGTTTAGATAACACACTACGCAGATGTTACGGGTATCAGATAGTAACAAATATTATTATTCTACAAAAAAATTAGTATCAACTTCAGGAATATTTAACTAAATAAAAACGTGACCATACAGATTCTTCTTAATTAATATGTACAGAGTCCACTCATTCCAGATTTTATTTAAGGGAAAAAATCGACCTTAAAAACAATAGAAGGAAAAAGAAACTTATTTCTTGTTTAAATCGAATTCACTCTGATAAGTTAATTTCACTCGGCCTTTTGTTAGATAACAGTTTCGTGTGATGGAATTCTTTTGGGTCCGGTGAAAACGGTCCCGCGCGTGACCAACATTTAGGATCAGGAAAAAGGTAGTTTGTTATAACTCAAGTGTCAATGTAGAAACAAAAAAAATGCGTTATCTCTACGTATTTGATTCTCATTTGTTAAAAAAATACCCGAAACTACATACTTGTTGTTATTACACAATACGCTTAGTAAATGTGGGCTCCGTGTGATTATTGTCTGCCTAATAAAACATTGTTAAGATGATTTCACAACAGAAAAAATATAAGAAAAAGTTACAAACACATTATAATACAAAAATAATAATTATATTAATACAAAATTATTAAATCCTTAAATCAAATAAGTCAACATTTCTTGCCATACAATCTGTATCTGCGTAGGGCGCACAAAAAAAATCCGGAACGGCACCTTACAGCCAATGGATTCTATTTTAAAATTTTATAATTCGTTTTTAAATATGGCTAGTTCCGGAAACTTTTCATGCACCCTATGTGGAAAATGGTAAAATTTGATAATTTGTAGATCGTGAAACAGCGTTCTAAAGTGCAATTACAAAAATGATGTCATTGATACAAAGTTTCATATTTTAATAAATTCCTAAAATCTCAAAGATATCGTATATAATAATATCGTACATTTTCTGTATTTTAATACTCATACATTTGGAAACTACGGAGCCTATATCAGTGTAGTTGCCAGATTAATATAGGACTAAACCAAACGAAAGATCTAGATTACATATCATTCCATTTTACCGTAGATATATCAAGCACAATACAGATACGATGAAAATAGTAAAAATCCCAATAGAACATGGAGTTAACCCAGCATATCAAAAGCATTTTAACAAAAACAATGTTGTTTCACTAGTATAAAATAAGTGTGGTTAATAGAATATTCCAAATCACGCTCATTGATTTGATTTGATTTAACGCACCAATATTTTTATAATGAAAAGAATTCTCTCTGAGGTAATAACAAATTTAGTACATTCAGCAAACATTTGTATTTGTACAATAGCAGATTTATTGTTCCGCTAATATCAATATTTCAGCCTATATTATCATTCTCGCTTACCTTTAAACTAAGAGAGTTTCAATTCAATAAACATGAAGAAGAAACTTGATTTTGAGGCTCTTCGTTGCTACTAAAATTATCATATGCTCGACCTATACCTATTTATTCAACAACTCTTTCCTCGAGAATGCCAGTATAAGTGGGAAACATTACACGGTTGTTTAACGTCATATTATTTACAATGGATTGAAATTTGTCTGATCTCTTTCTTCATTTCTTAACGCCCTGGTCAGACTGTAGAGACAGGATATCCGGATTGTTAATATTACCGAGTTTACAGAACCGCTTTAGTTACACAGGGACATTCTCTCGCTAACCGTATTCTACCGCCTTAATCATGACGAGTGTTTTGAAGAACAATACGATTAAATCCTTCCTCTCCTTTCCATAACCATTCCAAGCTAACACCCGCGCTGATCTTCGGGGATACAGTCTTACAGTAAATTCCACCTGGACACGAACTAAAAAGTTCCCAACGTCTTACCTTTACCGTACTTTGAAACTGTGGAATAATCTCCCGACCAGTGTATTCTCCCCTTCCTATGACATGGGATCCTTGAAGCGTAACGTGAAGAGACATTTGCGCAAGTTGTCCTGACAGCCGTTACTGGCCATGGATAGTTTATCTCTTGGTAATCGCAGTTGTTTTTTGATTGTATTGTTGTTTTCATTAGGCATAGTGCAGTCACTTAGCCGTGCTACATTAGAAAATAAAAATCTAGTCTTGAGTCGAGAAACGGACGAGCTTTTTACCCCCGTCCTTTGTAAACGATTTTGTTTTTTGTGTCACTATGTGACACAACACCATCTAGTCGTTGCTTACTCTGTTGAACTTTCTTATAAGTAAGAAATGCATATATATATGTGTGCATGTATATGTAAAATAAATTCTATCTATTATACCGGTGTATTATTGTATCAAATTTGGTCAAAATTGATCCAGTAGTTTTGATGCCCATACGAAGGACAGACAGACAAAAATTCTAAAAACTATGAAAACATGTATCGTGATTAATTATAATTTTTTTTTTTTTTATTTCCCCCAATGTAAAAATTCTTAAATATATTTAATGTACAGATTATTTCTTAGACAGATTAGATTACAATAAAATTTGTGTCATGTGTTTGTTTCAGACCTATATAAAACCTAATTAAACGGATTGACTTTAATTAGATTGTATACTGTGTAAATTTTAATTGTAGTTATTGTAGATAAACAATAGTTACTTAATGTTATTGTGTCAACATTGGACTACGTCTCTTTCATAAATATGCAATTTTATACATAACATCTAAAAAAACCTTTTACGAATTATACGTTTTTATCAATTTTTACTTTTTTCAGTAAATTTCCTTTACTTTCCTTTACTATTTCAAATGGTAACCTTAAAGCGTGGGCATAAATTTGTACAAATATTTAAGATAATCTAGTGCCGCTCTTTCTTAAACTTGAAGCTCCTTAGAACTATGCGGTGTGATTCATAATTCCAAAAACATCAACTTAGTTTAAACGGAGCTGAGGAAAAAGGATAAATACTAAAAAACTGTTACGGTTTAAAAACATTTATGTCATTGTAGAGCATTTAAAAAAGACCATATATTATATCTGAATGTACAATAAAATAAATCACAATGGTAAAAGTGCTTGCAAAGCATTCTATGTAACTGATGAGTGATGTTTTGTCTTGAGGTCTTTAGCATAGGATACCGCAGTGCTTGACAAAATATGACTTTGTTGGTTCACATGTAGAAATCTGATAGTGTCATCATAACAACACACCAAATCTCTTTTATAACAAATACGAGATATATATAACATTTTCTTTCCTACGCATTTGCGTCTAGGTATACATTGGCCCTTTTTCTCGACACACAAAGGATCTGAAATAGACTTAATACATCATTATGTATCTATTATTACACGAGATGTACATAAAATAATAACACATATCAACGTACATTCTAAATTACTAGGGCTAGGGCAGTGAAAATTTGCACGCGATTCTTTTTAACTAATCATATTTTTTAAAATTTAGACTTAAATAGCAAAAGTGTCAACGGTCCACGGGTTCAACCATCCACCTACGTGGGATTCAACGGCTAGGCAAGGACGCGTTTTAATTACTTTTTCTTGTTTCACTTACTAATATTTCGCTCTTTCTGTTACTAGTTTCAGGTTTAACTTATTCAGGTGCACGTCGCATAAATAACGTCAAACACTCTTTATTGCAGTGAGACGTGGCAGCGGCTAATCAATTCCAGGTAGAATTGCAAAGTAACGTTCACGATAATATTTAATGATGGATTTCCGCAAAACAACGCCTTTATCAAATAACTCATTATAATGTTCCGCCCTTATTTTTATCATATTCACTTCCGATCCTTATTTATATTTTCTTAACTCTTAGGAGATATTCTTCTTTAAGGTATTGTATACAAGAATAGTTTTATTCTTAGTCCATTCCGTGGGTAACCATGCTGGTGCCGAGCCCATTATATTACAGGGCAAGAAGCCCGAGCCAGTACCTGGCACTTGTGACTCAACCCTAGGTTTAAGAAGATCTACCGATAAATTCAACGCTTACCCCACTGCTCACACTCCTCTTCTCGCCCTATAAAGTGTAAGAACCTCCCAAAGTCGCATAGAAAACATATAGTGACTCTTGAGAGAGCAAGATCCTTTGGTTATATAAGACTATAGGCTTCACGTCCCTTGCCTATTTTAATTTATCACAAAGATTGTTACAAAAGAACTTACGTATATTAATAGCATAAAATAATTCTTTTCCTTTCTCACTTAAATTATGGAAAACGTAATCTCTGTAAAGTAAGGGATAAACAAAACGTGTTGTTTTATTACGCTTCCCCTTCCCTGAATACATTAGAAAGCAACATAAAACAAGAAGTAATATTGTCTTCTTCAACATTGTTGCAGAGACTTCTTTGTATTCAGTTGTTTTAAAACAAACAATAAGAGAAAATTAATTATTGATTCTTATCGTAAGTAATTTTCCTAATTAAGCCACTAAAAATTGCGTAAAATTTAAACATGTTTCGGATATTTACAACGTTTTTTATCACTGTTGGATTAATGACTACATTTAGTTCATGATTTCCAATTAATCATAACGATAAATGAATAGTAGGTAATGATAAAATATAGGATACATTTATTTCATGATTTTCAATTAATCTGTACGATAAATAAATAGTAGGTAATGATAAAATATATTATTAGGTAATTAATGTTATAAATAGTAACCTGATCTCAATATTTGCACCTGAAATTACAGGTATACGAGTATACCTATTTATTTATTACAGAAGTTGTATTTGTGGCTATTAGTGGTAATTAGTATGTTATTGTCAAAGTATAATCTATATTTTAAAACAAAATCGCTCTTCGTATCTTCGAGCTGTTAAAATTATAACTCGTGATCTGTATGGATACTATGGTTGTATATAAATAGATAATTATCATAATTAAAAACATTTGTAACGGTGTACCGTTAATGAAAAAAACATTTACAACATTTCGTTTTGGGTGAATATCAATCTTTAAGTTAAACGACTGTGCAACGTAATACAACGTGTCATTCATTTGTATTTTCACTGGATAATGATAGGACACGATAATAAGTCTTTTTCTATTGACCGTCTGGTTAATCACTGCCGTGGGATTGAAAACCTATCACCAAGCACCTTTAGGTGGATATCGGGTAGACTCAAGAGCCAGTACTTCTCTAAATTTAGCATCTTATTATCTTAGACCGCATCGTTATCATACGATATTGTACCCACTCGCTTAAATCTAAAAAGTATAAAAAAATGTTAGCGTACTATGAGAGTAGGGACCACATAAGTATTTTAGTTTAATGTTTCGAAACTCCCCTTTTACGACTGGACGACGACGTGGAACGTAAAGTTTTTATAGTTTTTCACACATAGTTATTTTAACAATGGAAACAAGGAAAACTCGAATAACATTTTCTGCTCGAATTTATAAGACTTTATTTTGTATCAAATATTAAGAAAAACCCTTTAAAATCACGGAAACAATAGTTATATGTAAAAAATAGTTGTGCTCGCTGCTCCTCACTTGTTCATTTTTATCGCTATTATTACTTGTAGAATGATAAATAGCTGAGCGATAATAAATGAATGTTTTGTAAATATTCCCTATGTTCGGATATCTACACAAACCAATATTCCTGGCGATCGGTTAAATGGTAAAGAAGTAAATGTGTTACATAGCCACCTAGTAAAACAAATAACGTATTATTTCTCCGTTTTAAAAAAATACTAAAGTATGTCAACTTTCATCGTAATCAGTGAAACGGTGTTCCCGTATTAGAGTTTATCATTCCCAGATATATAAATAAAAAAAATGTAAGTAAAGTTACTTAAAGTGACTTAAGTTAAACTTGAAGTATCCTCAGGACAGCTGCAGCAGCTATTTGGTTAATTGTATTTTTGATGTCTTTGTAATTTAAATACGTTTAATAAATTAATGTAACCATATTAATCGTACCTACGATTTTTTCAATTTCTTTATAGTTCATTGAACTATTCATATAAAGTATTAGAAATATGATGTATATAAAAGCATATTTGAATACTGATAATATTTTTTGCTTTGTTATAGAGAAAATTACAATGCAGATTCCGTGAAATAATAATAAGGAATATTATACGAAACGACCGTACCTTCAATTCAATTTCATGGAGTAATAGTGCCCGCGGCTTCTCACGTAATTATTGTTTTCGTTTCGTAATTTGTAAAATAACGTATTTGATAATTATTATAAGCTAACAATTTTAGAACGAAATATGCTCCCGGTATACAAATTCAATTAAAGTTTTTGTAAATAAACAAATAAATTCGTTTTTGTGTTCATGCAAACTAGTTAAATCGGGTCGCGGCATATTTTTCTGAACGAATGAATTTTAATTTTGTAATAATGTACATAACAAACAATTTGCATTACCATTGGTCTTGTTACACGGAAATACGCTTCAAAATGGTTTTTTTTTATGTTATCTTACACCAAATGGCTATATGGACATACCTTCGAACAAAATCTTTTTAATATATTTTTTAAGATTCCTAAATGTAACAAAAATAATATTTAAATTGGTCAAGCCATTTTGAATTAAATACAGCAATTAGAGATAGACATTTATTTTTAAAGTAAGCCAGATTTCTAACCTGCGGCTATCGAATTGATATTTCATCAGTACCAAACCATTTGACTTTGGTTGAAACAAGAAATATATTAAATATTGTCCTAAAGATATTGTCAGAGCCGAAAGTATTTAAAATAATGTTTAGATAATTCTATAGTGAATGATAACTGTTAAAGACAATTCCATCGGCAATTACAAACATCGTTTCAAGGAACAGGGATTAACGTGAGAGTTGGTCTATAAATCTGATGCCTTAAAAACGGAAGGAACGTATACTAGCTCAACTTGATATGACTCAACTGACCGTGGAGAGCATTATCTAATTACTAGATTATAGACGTCCAATGCATTCATAGATAGAAAGGTTTTTTTTGTCGAAGTCTTGCATAGGGACAATTACACAAGACATCTAAGCATGCTCTGATGATTGTCTTATCTGGCGTATAGTGGTCACAATCCAACCGTACACAATTGTTATAATAGGTGCAAGAAATAATTTCGGCTATGCTAAGTGTTATGATGACCGACTATATACGACACGCTCTTCCCCATGTGCTTTCAAGCAGGAAAGAGTGCGGGCCAGAGGCCCTATTTCAGTATGTAGGCGGGTCGCGGGTGCTTACGTAGTTGCATGTAGTTCAAATGTACGTAGACGCCACACGCCACTAGTATTCACAGTGATGCTAACGGCGTCTACGTGCATTTCAGGTACACGCGCCCGCGCAAGCACCTGCGTCCGACAAACACTTTTTCGGTGTTTATTTGTACACAGCTTTCTTTGTACTTATTATCTCCCTAATTTTAGCTTAAATAACTGATCTATGTTACTTTCAAAATATTCCTTAAAGAAACATTTAACTCTTGATAATTACTTTATAGGTTTTTACGTTTATATGTATCTAAATAAATAACAATATGTCAACCGTTTTGATGAAAGTAACATAAAAAGTGCAACCACAAGACTTCAAGTTTTAAATTTTCTATAAAATGTTAACAATGTTATTCGTGCCGCTGCATATGTGAGAATAGACGTTGTTAGAATAAGTAGGAGTGTGGTGAGGGAAAGAAGGATAACAATCACTGGTAACTGTATCGCTCTAAACAAATCTATTTCGAAACGTACAATTATTAATTAACTGACTATGTTTGTGCTGCTATTATTGGTATCCAATTACAATTCTTTTGTTAATATTCCAATAGATAAAATAATACAATTTTCATCGTGCTTAAAGACGATAATTACGATAACGTTATCAATACGACGCGGCGTCATAAACTGGTAATTGCGCGGTGTGGCCGGGGCCAACGAGATAGCGAGCCAATAACTTGTTCTACTTTTAATAACATCATATATCAAGGTTCAGTAGATATCGGGGACATGTGTATATAATTGAATAATTATTGTACTTCCTTTGTATTTTTAATAAACAATAACAAATAAAAGAAGACCAGAATAAATTCGTAAATTACATTACATCTGAAACAAAACTTTTGTATTAAATAATAGATTTAGTATCGTAAATAAAATTACCATGCTGTGGAGAAAAGGAATTGTAAGATTCTAATTATAATACATATGTAATAATAATAATAACAATATTTTACCATTTTCAACGTTGCAATCACTAACAAACAAAATATAAAAAAGGTTTTTTTTTGAACTAGTAATCAAGTATGCTATCGGAAATGCCAGATTTGTTCTGAGTACACTTTCCCGTTGTTCTTCTCATACCACAGCCAGATGGGCCGGAACTTCTTCTCTAATACTTCTACCCAACCAGGCAGTAGTTGGGCCCTCAATGACCACTGACAAATTGTTGAGAGGCGTAACGATCCCTAATGCGCATTAATCACATGGGCCTGTGCAAGAGTTGCCAGGGCGATTGACGTGTCTGTGTCCATCGCCCGCAAGCCTTTACTACGGCAACCTGAGGTCGTTAACGACCCATCGCCGCTGTGTGGCTTGTCGAACGTAGGAAGAAAGCCGAGTGGTCTGCTCGCTCTCTCTCTACGCCGCCTCCTTAGCAAATATTTCTGCTTGGTAATATGAAGCGATGAAGTTCCACCGGTCTCGCTATCGACCATCTTGCCGACGACAATGGATAGAGATAGATCTGAGCCAATGGCTGCGATGAGCTCGCAGTGTGGTATATGTACCAACCATGTCCAGGCGGGACATTCTGTGAGTGTATGCAGCGCAGTCTCCCTCGCGCAGGAACAGCGATGACACTTTGCCATTACCTCCTGGCTTATGCGACATGAGTAGATCCTAAAGTAGCCATACCCTGAGAGCATCTGCTTCAGCCTGAAGCTCGGGGTGCCGTACCGCCAGGTGAGTCATTCGATTATAAGTGGCCGAACGGCGTCTATCGTTGCCGTGCCCGAGCTGGGGCGTTCAAATCATCCGCATCATTCATCGACTACTAGAAACTGATGACGCTGAGACTTCAGAGCCCCAATTTCCGGAGGTGCGAGGTCTTCTTCCTCATTTCAGTAACTCCATGCTTTGTCAGTATAAGGATACGTGAGCTCTCATGTCCAAGTCCCAACATTGGAATCCGGCTTGTAGGGAGGCCGCTTCATATGAGATCATGCGCTATCCGCGTGTAGTTCTGACGACCATCACTCTTTGTGGCTTGCGCTATACTATCCACCTTACACTGAAGTCACTGCAGCCGTTGATTCCCTATAATTCCCCTAAATAGAATCGTAATCCTATTCAAGTTCATTCAATCATCAATCGCTACTCCTATAGGTTGAATAGAAATGCTTCATATGATACTCCGCTTTTTCAACCACACACCTTTGTAGCCATCTCTCTAATATCGTATTTTGCCAGAACAAACAATAGGAGAAATAGTTAAATAGCGACTTAAAAATGAGAAATACATACACAACTTAATACCAAAACTTTCTAATTTTATAGATAAAAGTATATTTGAATTTGTATTATGGCTGTTAACTAATCTAAATTTTGATGACGATAGTTAGCAATTTACACTTGCGAAATAAGTAATTAGGAAGTCGAACTCAGTAATTTGGGATACAAAGAAAAACTTCATGGCCTTTTTATATTTGTACAATTCAGGTATAAAGTCTCTAATGTTTATTTAGAAATAATTTCTGCTATTGTTTAGTTTTACAATGACGTAGGCACGTTAAAAGGTGCAAAAAAGATTAATAAATTTTTAAATTATAATTGAGAACCTTTCACTAATTAATATACTAGTTTTTGCTCGCGACTTCGCTCTAATTAATGTAGATTTGATTTACCCATACGGAACAATACTTAATTTCTAGATGAAAGATAGCCTTTGTCCTTTCTTGTACCCGTGACAACGTGTTTCCAAATTTTATAACGATCGGTTAAATAGTTAAAACGTGAAAGCGAAACAAAGAAATTCACTTTCACATTTAATAATAGTTAGGATGCAAGATCACGAAGAGAAAATATTGTATTTACATGTGCAATGGTTCTCATTAAGCGGTCTGTAAGGTCTAGTACCTCTTGTAAGTTGAAGTTTTAAGCATGAGATCATATTTAAATTATAAAACACTAACTGACTGCCGACTGCTTTGTTAGACGTAAAAAAATGGCAATGGGTCAATAATAGCCAAAAAATTAGTATCCAAGTACCATCTACGAAAAATTCCGCATTGAATGATTAAGTTTAATATTTTAATTTAATGTGAACGAAGTCGCGGACGTTTGCGTGTTGTCTATAAATAAAAATCTTTACATTTTTTATGTGACATAATTAATTAATCATATTTACAATATAAAATCCATGTTAATCAATATAATAATAGTAATAGATATAATAATAGAGGGACCGGAAAGTAATGTCGCTTCTGCGCATGTTAATATTTGGTTGTCATTTATCACTTCACTGTGTACTTGGTATTGGCGTCAAAGACATTTTAAGGTTAAGGTGACTCGATTACTCTTAAATAATTTAATACCTTTTTTGCAAGTTACGGTGAAATTCCAGGTCAAATATACCCGAAAAGATAATTAGTCAACATTGCATGCTTTTTGAGTTTTACAATGCTAATAACGCAACAATTGTTACCAAAAACATTTGCAATATTTATCCAAATTCATTGGGCATATATCTTTTATATATTACTAGATGGCCCAGTGAACTTTGTATCACTCACATATATTTGTGTAAAATGTGGTCAAAACTTAATACAACATTTTTATTTACATTATAAATGCAACACTGTTATGCACTTAATCAATTTAAACCTTTCTCATGTACTATTTTTATTTCTGAAACAGAACTTTTTTTTATTCCAAAAAAACATACCAAAGAGATCGGACCTCATACTACAGCTATGAAACTGACAAATTTTTGAACGCATTTATAAATATTTGACAAACAAATGACAATTTTTTATTTCTTAAATGACAATAGACATTAAATGTTTCATAGCTAGGAACATTTCATATTTGAAAATTAAATTTTCATTTTTAGTATATTCCTTTACTTATTATGTATGTTTCTCACTGTTTAAACCTTCCCTGAGCTTCCACAAATATTTCAAAACCAGAATTAGCCAAGTCGGTCCAGCAATATTCGAGTTGTAGTGAGACAAACGAACAGCAATTTATTTCTATATATATAGATTAAAAAATAATTGGCTATTTGAGACGGTATGTTTAACAATATAGTTTTTATTGTTATCCAATTAATTATTTTATTTATGTTAGGCATTTGGTGTAGATTAAAATTGCCGATCACAACACACAATTTCAAGTAAGGTTTTAGAAGATATCACAGATTAAAAATTACGCTGAACAAAAAACAAGTTGTTCGTGTGAAGAATCTTACACAGCTTCTATAGAGCTTTGAAGAACTGTAAATATAAAACCCAAAATGGACCTACCTACACCTTTTAAATACTTATAGTGCCACATACTGCACCCATGCGAATTCGGAAGGGCTCGCTAGTATTGCATATATAATTAAATGAAGGCAAAAATTAGCAAAATTGAAAACCATAGTTCATACCAAGGTTCATATTATAATTTATATTATAAATGATAATCTTTATTCATATATACGTCCACTGACCTCGACTTTGATTACATATCGTTTTCTAGTAACGAATAGATATGCCGAAATATTACAATCAATATTAAGTGAGCTCGTGACGCGTTTGTTGTTTAGTCTAAATGTACGGTCGATATGATTTGACGTTATGATACAAAAGAATAAAAAAACACATTAAAAGTTAAATAGTATAAAAATCTTAAATACATAGAATATTATATTAAAGCAATGTAAAGAAATCAGTGTTTATATATAATAAACCTAAGTGATTCGAAAATCTTCATTGTGGTAGTCATCAGAACAGACTCGCGCGGTTTCTACAATGTGGTACACGGTGTTTGTGTGTTTCGCGTTGTGTACATTTTCGTATATATTTAAAAAGATAACACAAAAAGAACCGAATAAATTTAAATTTCATTTCAACTTTCTAATATTTTATTTTTTAACTTCTTTATTAGCCATCGTGATTTGGCCCTACTTCTTGCTAAGCCCTAAAAACGTGCGAAACTCAAAGTAAGTATTTCATAAACATTTATTTTTATAACGCATATTTACTGGTGCATTATATTTTTAGCGATATTTTTTAACATATTAATTAAAAATGAAAAATATATATATTTACTGTTCTTCATCAAATTTAGATATTGGTAGAAGAGCTACAATTATTGCAATAGAATGAATATAAAAATTTGGTGACTATCAATGCTAGACTTTAATATACATTACATCTTATACGAAAGCTAAAAAAAGCAAAATCTCGAGAATGGCTGGACCGATTTGGCTTATTTTGATCTTGAAATATTTGTGGAACTTTACGAAAAGTTTAAACGGTAAGAAACATAAATAATAACTATAAAAAAATAGTAAATAAAAACTAATTAATTTTCAAATACAAAATGTTCCTAGCTTTAAACCTTTTTAAAGCCTAAGTAGGGTTGCTTGTAATATTGTGATGTTAGATTGGGCTTAATTGTCATGATTGGCCGCCTGCCTGGCATCAACCTTCCATGAGTTTTCTTTTTTTTTTTTATAGGTTAGCGTTTGACCACAATCTCATGTAATGTTCAATGATTCTAAACAGGTAGTCACGCTAAACCTAGATGGAGACTGACTCTCAAGTGCAGTTGCCGGAACACACCAACAAATGCTTGGTGACAGATTTTCAACTTGAGGGTGGTAGCAAGCCAGGCAGACTTAGAATTGTTTTTGTATAAATTTATTTTGTAGTACCACTATAACTTTAACTTCCTAACTTTGTATGGATACCAAACGTGGACACTTGACTCTTCGATAACAGGTGGTAAGGACTGAAATAACGCGCTTGTGTAGATGTATCCGTGAATTGCACCTCCACAGGGTCTGGTTTTAGATCTGTCGTAACCATGGGGATTTTTTTCTACAAATCTGATTTAGGAGGTTCACTGGCATTTTAAAACAGTCGAATTTACAGTATTTATTTTGACTTAATAAACAAATGTTAACATGTATATATATATATATATATTAGCTGATACCCGCGACTACGCACGCGTTTTTTAAATTGTATTAAAGTAATATAAAATAGTGAAAAGAACAACTAGAATTACAGAAATGCTCTTTTAAAAACATTTGTAGGTATGATAAGCGCGTAACCTAATATGATACATAACGTGTACATTAAATATGTAAATACTAACAGTGTGCAGGATGATTTAGCAACAACGACATATTTGGAACTTACATGCTATATAATCCCCTCAGTACTCACTTACACTGTATAAGAAAATAATGAAAATTTCAAGTTATACAATTTCTCTTAATGATGATGTTATATAAATATTGTTAACATAATTAAGTTTTTACGATCATACAAAAAGTAATCGCTTCTCTATTCCGCAAGAAATTCTATAATGGAACTGTTAAGGTACCTAAAACGTGTCTAATATTGAAAAAACCTCATCTATTTTCAAAATACTTATTAATTATAATGTTGAATCATAAACAATGAGCTGATGATTATTTTTCTAATTAAAAATACAGAAACAATTGAAGTCTTAAAATTTTGCATTAATATAAATCAAGATATAAAACTCTATAGTTAACTGTAAACAACTTTTAATATTTACGAATTAAAATAGTGCTCATTGAACTCGACGCAACATGCTAATACGTTGCTATGGTTAATAGCACCGGGAAGTCGGCCCTCCATTTTTCTCGTAATGATTTGAAAATTCGTAGAGGGTTTGCCCATCGATTGCTCATTTTTGCCCACCATTATAAAAAAAATTAGGAAAGATTTAAATTGCGTGGCCTAGCGTTCGAAAGATCTTTCAAAAATTGAAAATCTCAAGGTGACAAGGTGAGAGATGTATTAATTAGAATATGACGGTCTACATTCTAGCAGTAATCAATTATACTGTACCTACCGCACGATTAATTTCGAAAAACTGGGATTTATTAATGCTCATTTCCATACAGAAAAACATTCGTTCGATTGCATATCATTTTTTTTCAATTACCCACTCTTAATTATTTATAAAGTCCTTCTGTATGGGAATGGCCCTTATTAAGTCCCAGTTTTCCAAAATTAATCGTGAGGTAGGCAAAACATTTTTGATTATTGCTAGAGTATAGAACGCTATATTCTTCGTAAAATATCTCCGTAACTAAGAATGGGCAATAGAACAAAAATGATGGGCAATCGAAAGAATGGCTTTCTGTATGGGGATGAGCCTTTGGTCAAATCCTTTTGGAGATTCCACATTGGACAGGAAAAAGTCGCCGGTAATAGCTAGTCTAAAATAAAATAGCCTAAGTTACTCTTTATAAGATTAGCCGCGTGCCTGTAAAAGTCACGTGAACATCGTTCTATCTATTTTGGAGATTACATTGTGGACACAGTTACAGATAACAGCTAGTTTAAAATAAATTAACCTAAATCAGTCCATATAAAGTTAGTTATATGCCAGTAAAAGTTCTGTGAAGATCGATCAAAGCGTTTTGGAGATGTCACTGTGGAAGAAGATGCAGCAGGTACTTTAAAATAAAATAACCTAAATTACTTCTTATGGGGCCAGCTATCTGCTAGTGACAGTCCCGTAAAAATCGGTATAGCCGTTTCAGGTATTCCTCGAGGAACAATGGCACAGGTAACAGTTAGTGTAAAATAAAATAACCTAAGTTCCTCCTTATGAGGTCAGTTATCTGCTAACGATTGTCCTGCAAAAATTGGTTTTGCCTTTCGGATATTCCACTGCGGGCAAAGTTGTGAATAACAGCCAGTCTAAAATAACACAGTCTGCAATTTCAGTTCTCTGCCAGTAAAATTTCCGTCAAAGTCGGTCCAGCCATTTCGGAGATTACTCGGAATAAACAGACTGATGATGATGATTAATGACTGACTAACAAAATTTTAACATTTTGATTTTTACTATAAGTAGCTTGTACATTTTCATATCCAGTCCGTAAAAAGTAGGTATTTTGGTATTATATATAGATACTTCATTTTTGTTATATCTATAGATTGCAAATCAAAAATTCGAAATAATACTGACCTAAAATGACATTTTTGAATGAAAACTTACTAATTCAATGGACACAAAATAAATAGGGGTGTACGAATATGCGCATTACAGAATTAATCGATAACGAATCGAACCGAATAAGACGATTCGAAATCCGATTGAAAATGCGAATAATTCGAACTGTTCGGCTTATTCAAATAATTTTATTTATGCGTCAAATAAGCATTAACTACTAGAATGTTACGGACTAACCAGTGAAACCATCACAGTCGACACCAGCCATTGAGCACATTTAAAAATTCTGTATCTCTATTTCTAGCCAAAAAGTAGCGGGAAAAATTACAAATTCAAGAAATTAAATGTCATTTATTTTTATTTGAAATTGATTTTTTTTTATCCGTTCTTAGTGAGTGTCTACGTCGCAAAAGGAATAACTATGAATAATTTCAAGTCAATCGGACATACAGTTTCGGAGAAATCGTGATGAGTCAGTCAGGGGTATTTCGCTTATATATATATATACAATACAAAAATATCTTCTATATATATAGATAATAGATATATTAGTAACTACATTTATAATAACTACATTAAAACATCTATTATGTGTAATTAATTTGTAGGTTGAAATATGTATCAAACTATAATCTGAGGAAAACTCAATAAAGCAACTATATATACCTAATGTCCAAATAAACCTATATAGACACAATTAAAATTAATAAATAATCCAAATCTTTTTGGTACAGTATTATCTGTAAGAATACAGTCCTCATAATATAGATATGTTTCATTACACAATGTTGTTCCCATGTTAAGAAATAATACTCATTGATAACAACTATATGTATAAATTTTAGAAATGTTATATTGTACCTAATGAGAGACATTCTTATCAATTATTACCACCACCATATATGACGAAATCCTTACGTAGGCAAAAAGGAACACACATGTTACTAATTAGCATTTTATCTAATTTTATCGCCTATTTCTAATCTATATTTGAAGGCCATTCATTGTACTAACCATATTTAATTACGCTGCCGTTTATTATAAATGAAATACTTCTAAATTTATAGAATACTTATGCGACATAAACACCCATCTAGTATATTTAAAACGTTAACTTGAAATAATAATTTACGTAAATAGAAAATGTAAAAAAATAACAATGCCTAACAATGCCTTTAATTCCCAGAGCTTAAATTAATATTTAGGCTCTGGGAATTAAAGGTATTGTTATTTTGTACGTTTTCTATTTACGTAAATTATTATTTCAAGTTAACGTCAAGTGTACAAAGACACTCATCATCATCATTAATTAGCCCGTAAGAGAACACTGCAAGGACATAGGTCTCTTCTAGAAGGGAGGTATGGGCATAATCATCACGCCAGCCCACAACGAAAACATGACCTTGAGAAATGTTCTTGTAAGTACGACTGTATGTGGGAAAACATAGAACGGTTTGGATATCTCAGCGTTCGAACTCGCCAATACATCGTAGGTAGGCATGGTGTTTATGTCCATACCTTCCTCGGGGAGAGATGGCAGTGGCAGAGGCAATGGATCTCTTACAAGCTAGTGATGATGAAGATGATGATGATGTATGCTCTCCATTTCGTATAACAAAAAATATTAAAGACAACACAAATTTAATCCAGATAAGACACTTAATTCCTCCGGGAAAACGTTTCATTTTCATTTATTATATACTTTAAACATTAGAACGGCAATACCTCTTCTGGTAAAGGTCCAATTATCGTAAGGAAATAATATCCGAAACTACTGAAACGGTTCTAAAAATTGATACAAAGCTACAATTTATACCTGAGCTCTGAGTGCCTACTACTGCTTACATGCTACTATTGTAGCAACCGCCCACGACTTTGTCTGCATCATATTACAATGTTAAAAAGTAAAAGCTTAATATTTCGAGAAATTTCGATCTTCGAGATTTGAGTTAAAAGACCTTTCAATTTTCTCTAAATGTCTTGTTAATTTTTTTTTTGTTGGTACAGCCATTAACAAAATAACAAAAAAAAAACAAGAAACGTCTACAAAATTTGACTTTAATAATATTTACTGCCTCACTGGTGTGAGTTACAGTCAATTCGCAATATTATAGAGCGCTCGATCCTGAGTAATTCCTGAGTTCGAACGATATGATAGCACAAATTGCCGACGAGTCTTAAAACTGAAAAAAAATAATAATCAATGCTTACGTGTATTTTATATGGGAAACCTTCCCACTCTTTGGAAGAGTAAAGTTTATATTAAGGGCTTTAATCCTCAGGCAATATTTTTTACTTTATTCCAACATAATTTTGCTTCAGGACTGAAAAAAAACGTCGTTTAAAAAAGCACCCTAATATATACAACGGTGGCCATATAATTAGAAACATTTCTTATGAATAAAGAAAGTATAACTTCAACGTACAAATGTCCATAAAAAATATATTCAATAATTAATAACCATGCAATAATATAGACACTCAAATAAAAAACTCATTAAATGCATAAAATATAAAACATATATCACTTTTATTTACAAAATGAGTCTGACACATGTAGGAGTTTATTTTCTGTTACTGACCGCTTGGACGCCTAATTAGAAACACTTTAAAAAAGCATCCATAGCTCGTTCTTTTTTTAAATTAACGAATAACATTTCTTTCTTGGCTTCTTCTATTGTTTTAGCGGCAATTCAAAATGTAATCTGAATATTATTTTTTTAAAAATGGGCAAAAATAAAAGTTGTGACGCGTCAATTACGCAATTAATTGATAATTTACATATACGAGTAGGTCATAAGTGGGCGTATAGAAGAATAGCTGAGCATTTCAATTGTTCTGTTAAGAAAGTTTTTAATGCAATTGATCATTATAAAACACATGGAATGTTGAAAATGTTCTTAGAAAGGCTCGGCCAACAAAAACTTCTCCCAGAGAAGATACGCTAATCGTTCCTGTTGCTAAAAAGACACAATGAAAGGATCCAACCAGATTAAAAATGAAGTTTTTTCGCCTGATGACCCGAGAAACCTCTCGTCAAGACTGATACGCCGAAGATTAGTGGAAGCTAAATTGTTTGGAAGAATCTCTCGAAAGGTACCGCTACTTACCAAGCAACACCGAGAGAAGCGATTATTATTCTCTAAAAAATATCTTAACTGGACGGTACGAGAATGGAAAAAGTGGTATTTTCAGATGAAAGCGCTATGTTAGACGTCCTGTAAGGCAATACTTTTAATTATAAATACACAAGGAGTATAATCAAGCACGGTGACGGTAACATTAAAGTTTGTGGGTGTTTTTCCGGATGTGGAGTTGGACCCGTTCGGAACATTAAAGGTACAATGGATCAATGGCAATACAAAAATATCTTAGAGCACACAATGATTTCCTACTTGAACGATCATTTGCCTGTAACCTGGATCTTTCAGCATGACAATGAACCCTAAACGCATGGCCAATAGCGTCAAATGTTTCCTTAGCGACCAGCGTATATCCGTTTTAGACTGGCCAGCAAATAGTCCGGATTTAAGCCCGATAGAAAATCTCTGGTATATTGTTGAAAAGAAAGTCTCAAGCAAACGTAACACCAGTCAAAACAAAGTATATAAAGCATTTGTTGAAGCATGGTATTTAATCCCCCTAGAAAAATGTATGAAATTGATTGAATCAATGCCACGTCGTTACTGTGTTGTTATTGAAAATAAGGGACACGCCACTAAATATTAATTATAACTATTGGTAGGCTATGGATAGTAGCTATTTCGTAAATAACAATACTAATTACTAATACTTAAAAAAAATATTGCTTTTTATACTTTTTTGTTGTTGTTTCTAATTAGTTGACCATTATTGTTTATACCTTAAAATTGATTTAAATGTTTGTCCGTAATGTAATATTGAAACTGCACTTGTGTAGTGGGATTTATATTGTTTTTCTAATAAATGATAAATCGTAGAACATATTGTTGTCCTATTTATTGTTTAATTTCAAAATAAATGCGATTGCGGTGAAGTATCTTACATAATGTCAAAAACCGTTGGTAGTGTTTCTAATTATACGAGCACCACTGTATACACCTGTATATATGTATATATATATATATATATATATATACATCCCGGGAATGAATTTCCGTCCTTATATATGCTAACATACTGACGTCTGGCACTTCTACTTTAGGTAGAAGAAAAATCTCTGCGAATGTCGGTTAATTAATTAATTTAATCGTATGAAAACGACTTTTTATTCCAAAATATTATAACCTGTTAATATATAATTATACGTATATCACTGACGACATGGCAAACTCTCGGCACTCCCACCCGCACTTCAAATCCTATAGCGTCTGGATATACTAATTATTATCTTTTATTTAACGGATTCTGGTAACTCCTAAAACAATGCGATGTTGCCAAACTTCCTACGCAGAGCAGTGCGGTATATTATATCCGTACTCTTCACTCAATAAATCTAATTTCAAAGTAGACAAATTTGGTTTAGGCAATTTTATAGCCGGAATAATGATGTTTTTATAGTAATTTATCACTATTTTTACGCAATTCATTACAACTTATAGAAGTTGCTGTACATTACTTGTTGGCCGATATTATTTATTTTAAAACGATGATGACTTAATGGTAGACGTGCTTAGATACCGCGTTGCTCGGTGTAGATTCAAACTCCAGCAACATACCGGATTTTTTGTAGGATAAAAGTCAGGTATATTATAATGCCCATCTGATCATGCTCTGGTCAACCTCGAATTAGAAATTTGCCATCAAAGACCTACAGATGTGTCCAGCAGCTGCAGTTGAGAGCCAATCCATTTCAACGTTTTTACTAGCTTACCATCTTAAGCCACGTCGTCACTTAATATTAGGTGAAATTATATTCAAATACTAGCATATTTAAAGCATATAACAAAAATGTATTCAACTGAAGTTATGGCGGCGTACGAAAAAGCAAACAATATTTGATCACCTATAGGTATGAAAGGGACAGCACATCACGTTGCTCTCGCACAAGGTCACACACAGTAAGGACAATTAATGTCCCAAATTTACGATTATATCTCTTATGTCCACGTCATAAAGTACACTTTTATTTTACTATTGTCAATCGGGACCCTTTATTGGGGCCTTATTGATACGTCGTCTTATAATTTGTGATTTATATCGCTCCTAATAATAATGATTTTAAAATTTAATGCAATACTAGTAAATTGTACCAATAATGTCCAATTTTATTATGGTTTTAGAAGTTTTCTCATTCAATCAATATTCGTTTGTTTTTATTACGTTTTGTGACAATAAATATTACTAGTACAATAATTATCTGAAAAGCTTAGTGCGTATTCGAAATATTTCGATGGTTTTTTTTTTATTTTGATACATAAATATACTAGAATTTGTCCGTGGCTTGTCCGCTCGCTTTTTATATACTAATTATTTTTGTTTCTTTGTTTTATGTTACTAAAACATAGATCTATTTTATTGTTTTTAAACGTATTACTAGTAATTTTATCGTTGTTAATGTTGCAAAATAAACTTAAAATCGGGACATTGAATAAAATTTATTATTATATTTATATCGTAAGTCGATATCGTGATTTAATATTACACGCCACAAAAAAAAAAAATGTTGAAAGATATTAACACAGCTTCATTGAACTGTAAATATGAAAGTCTATATAATGAATCCAAATCCTTTAGATACTTGTGATGCACGCGTAGGTAGTTGTGACGGGGTGATAGTATGAATAAAATTAAAATGTTTATTGTTTGTTTGTTCTAACCTCATAAACTACTGAAGTGTTTTCGAATTGACTTAGAAAATATGTATTTTAAAAATTTTATATAAACTATTAATTATTACGTTTTTCCATAGGATCAAAGCAACCATAATAAAATTAAACAGAGGTAATTCGAAATAAGTAAACATGTTAAACACTAACTACAATTACGAAAAAAAATCGCTTTTAATAAAATTCAGACGCGTATTTTCCATAAATACAAAAAAAGAAAACAATTTCATTAGAAGGAAGTCGCGGGTAAGGCATACTATTTGAGTATTCATTTTATTCGGGTATTCGCCCATATTTACTATTCGAATAATGCTGGCCAAAGTATTCGAGATCTTCGAATAGTTGAGCAATCCTAATGTAAAAGAACTATACACCTACATAACCCTGAGGAACTTTGTCATTCAATATAGCTGGAGAGGACAAGAACGAACATTTTACTATCACCGGCACTCTTAACTTGTAACATAATAAATCACATGTGAGTCTCAAGTAAAACAATATACAACTTCCTAACATCAATCGCCCTTACAAAGAAAGATAATGCAATAATTTTAGTCAATAAATATTGTATGTATCAATTTGTACTAATATCGACACAATATGTTTTTAAACTACGAAGCATGTGTTCTTATTAATAATTAAATTTGTAATTTTGTTATATTTCTTTGTCATGATTATTGCCTTCAAATTTGATTTATTTTCTAGTATGTCACGCCAAGGAAATCATTGATGAGAGTACTTATTAAATATTTAAAACTATGACTTCTGTGTTGTTCTTGCTGCAATACTCATTAATGTGCTTTATGTTTGAGCATAAAGCACAGGTTTAAGCTACACATTTTAAAAGGAAATGCTAGTTGACTAACATGTATTTGGCAATCTTTACATGTTAGTTAATTTTTAGTCCGGTAAAGCTGTGAAGGCCTCTCATGCCAACAGCGTAAAGCCAGTTCTCAAAAAAAATTTTAGTCAATTATTATGTTGTCAATATGTATCTAGGTAATCGTGTTAAGGCAATTATAGTTATGATTGTTATGAAACAAGACTTACAGCATATTCATCGTTTTAGATATTCAATAATACAAAGGTATTCGAAAAACTCTTAAAAGTCTAATAGTACTGATAGTGGTATTCGTAAAACTCGAATAATATAATCAGATGAATATTGCATGCCCTAGTCGCGAGCGCACTAGCTAGTGTTTGAATAAATCTATTCACTGATTCTATACCAATTTAAACAATTTTTTTTATCAAAATGTAATATTTACTGCTACTCAGCCAGTAAAAAACAATTCATAATATACTAAAAGCTACATTTAGCCATGTTATATTAGCAGAAGACAATCTCTAAACGATGGTGAAAGCTGTATCTAAATTTGTTACGTAGTGTAGAAGAACTTGGAAAATACAGATAGCTGAGAAATAACTTTGTTCTGTAATATTTATAAATAGTAGCAGGCTTCAGAATATTATTACTTTAGTATCCACCTGCATACCCAAGTATCAATTAAATATCTTCCCGGGACCAATCGCCAATAGTTATAACATTTGCCAAACTGTTAAGTGTAGATATCTTTACAATGGAATACAAAGTTCTTTAAAAGGAGTAGTTTTCTATCACCGATGTCTATATATATTGAAAGAGATTTAATTATATAACGATTCGAAACATTCAAAATGTATCTCTATTATTTAAGCAATATAGACAAAATATAGGACCACATTGCATAATTACACCACATTATGATGTATTAGGCACGGCTAAATACAGTATGTTCAACGACCGTGCCTTTGAAGTAGGCGTCAAAATTCATGTCTAAACCCCGCGAAAATCGCCAAAAAGCATGTCAGTGTCGTTTTTGAGAAACGCGGGGGTAATCTTTGACGTTATTTCAATAAACTTTGATAGATTTGTTATTATAATATGAGTACACTTAATTGTTCCGAAAACTATTATTCATATAAGCCACGAATTTAAAATAAAATACTCTCTCTGTATACAATATGACAAACGTTAAGACACTTTTTTATATTTCTCTGATTCAGGAAAGTTTAGCCCCAGTATCTGTTTTATCTTCAAAATATTATCAAACAAAAACGGGTTATTTGCAACGGTATTTAGATCAATATAATAATTAATTGTTATTGAATAATCCAATTATTATCGGTGTAAGCATCACATAATTCAATGTTATGGTTATGTTGGGTATTTAATAACGATAATATTGTGCATCGCACAATTTTCTATGATTGTCTTATAAGATATGACAGGTTTAGTATTACACGATATAAAAAAAATGTTTGTGTAGATATACTTAACCTTTTTTTACTTTCCTGAACAGTAAAAGAGAAATATACAATAAATAATTTAAAAAACCGTTCACAATCTATCCAGAAACGAAGAAGATAACAGAGAGAAAGAAACATTTTCACGCAAAGCAATTCACGGATACTGGACAATATGTATATAAATCTATTTATTGATTTCATAATAGTCATAGCATACATTTCATTATATTTATTACCATTTCATACCAATTATTCGTAATATTCCCAGAGGTAATTAAGTACACATATATCTTAATAACATAAAGTAAAATGAGAAGAATTAATGTCTAGCGCATAACAACAAGGGACACCCAGCACAAGAACGTATTTTCTACTAACACATTATGCAATGTCCGTTGCCCTGCTCCCGAGCAATGCTCCCCCCCCCCCTCGGTCATTGCCGCCACCCGCAACACGAACGATGGTTATTTTTGGTTGGTATCGGCATTACATCAAAAGCGTTTACCGAGGCGAATGTTCAATGACCCTAACACATTCCGTTGTGTCTATGACATAACAATATGACCGAACTATGTACTACGTTTCCGCTGTCAGTTTATCAGTTACTTTAGAATAATTCAAAATATTTACATATACATGATATTAAATTACTTCATTTAATAAATTCTGAATTCCACTGTCACTCTTAATACTTGAAAGTTATGCAGGTGATAATAAAATAATTATATTTTGAGGCCCGCTGGAATCTATAAATACAATATATAAAACAAAGTAATTTTTCGTATCTTTGCTGTACCTTTATTTGTAAAGTAAGTAATGAATTTTAATACACTTTTCATGGAGTTCCGATCCAGTAGCCATCACGTAAGGACGTGTCCGATGCGCACCAGATGTTGTTTCGTGAACTAATAAATTGTCGTTTAGGTGAGCAGTACTATCGAGTGATTCATCGCTTAATACTATTGTGTTTTTGAACTTCAATTACTTCCGAGAAACGCACCTGTTTAAAGTGTTTTGTGCGATTGTTTGTGTGATCGTAAACCGCACTTTTTAGTGCGACCCGCGTGTTAACGTTAACTGTGACAACAAGTGCGTGGAGCGTACCGAGAATTCGTTTTTGCGCACCCTCTTTTGTTTTGTCGTCGTTTTTCCGTTAAACCACGGCATGGCGTCACTACAGGAACAGTTCGATAGGCTGCGATATCTTGTCGCTACTCGCGCCCCATCGTTATTCACGGAATTCGTTAACGTCATCGGATAATATTATGTGCGTTCCCCGTCTAGCAACCACGATTTCTTTCGCGTCATTGGCGCCACCTTTATTCCAGGAGATACCGGTAGATACAGGAGTATTTGAAGTTCCCATGTCGAGCTCTAGCCCTGATTCTGACATGGAGCTTGATACCAGCGTGACCCCCGCAATCACGAACGATGATTTTACAAACTTAAGCCGAAAGCGGCAACTGCCCGTTACCGTCACGTCACACGCCTCAGATTCAGAATCGGGTACGGAAGTCCCGATAACTATGATACTACTAGTAGAGGGCGTAATTGCATCCGTCTCATCTCACATGCGTGCTGGCTTAGGTAGCTTCCAAGCCCATGCTACGCGTTTTGTAGCTGAGGCTAAGAAGCCCCGCACCCCGCCCCCGTTACTATACAAGACAAGTCATCCACAATATCTACTTGGTTAAACGAAAAGAATATCCGGTACACATCCACCTTGAATACTCCCACAGGTATTCAAGTAAAAGTCTCGTCCACCACTGACCACCGTGTAAGCTTACTTCTCTTCTCCCAGAGAGGAAGCTCGCTTATTTCACTTTCGCGCTCGAGGAAGGGCGCCTCCTTCGCGCCGTAGTTAGACGTGTTCCGGTCGAGATATCGACCGATGACTTCTCAGGCTCCCTTAAGGAGCAAGACTTTCCTTTCCGAGAGGTACATAGGATACCTTATATCCTGGTCGTCCTTGACCGATCACAAGAGGGTAAGGCCATTTTCGGCCTCACCTCTGTCTGTGGTGTCACCGGCATCACCGTTGAAACCCCTTGCAAGTCCCATACTCCGTCGCAGTGCCATAACTGTCACAGTTATAGTCACTCAGCATGCAAACTACCATCTTTGTCCCAGGTGCGTTAAGTGCTTAGACCACCCTACGAAGGAGTGCGCACGCACTCCCGACACTCTCGAGCCTACGAGCCACGTCCTCTGAGGTAACGTGGGTCACCTTGCGAGCTATGGCAAGTCCCCCACGCGCTGCGCACACAACGTCCCCACCAAGCGAGACAAGCCGAAGCTCTCAAATCCGTGGAGGCCTTCCCTGACTTGCCGGGTACCTCCTGTATCCCGGTAGCGCCGGTTCCCACGCCACGCGAGGCACCCTCTGTGCCGCTCGCCCTCCAGTCCTGGCGGGCCTCCGTAGCCCACTGGGCTTTAAGGCATAACCTCAGGTTCTCAAGCCTCAGACGCAGCCCCAGCCACAGAGAGCGATGCCTACCCTGGCTGTCCACGTTTTCTCAATCTCAGTCACGCATCGATTGGCTGACACAGGTCCTGCTTGAACACGATATTGAGGAGATCGTCGCGTTCAATAAAATAATTAATAGTAATAGGGACATTGGCTTCCTTAACGTGCTCTCTTCATTCCCAGCATCGATTGGCTGACACAGGTCCTGCTTGAACACGATATTGAGGAGATCGTCGCGTTCAATAAAATAATTAATAGTAATAGGGACATTGGCTTCCTTAACGTGCTCTCTTCATTCCCAGGCGTTGTCGTGATGACACGACGCCTCGCCCGCGCCTCCGTAAATAGTAATAAATAAAACTCGCTGCGTTAAATAGAATAAAACCACGCGGTCTTTGTATTTTGTTTCTTAACGCGAGAAGTCTCCATACACAACGCGACTTAGTAACCGATTTTTTACGCGATAGACAAATAGATATTTCTTTATAGTTTAGGAAACACTACCTACAAAACCGAAAATGGGCAATCCCCGGATCGCGAATTATAATATAGTCAGAAACGATCGTATCACCCGCGGGGGCGGCACTTTATTTTATTATAAATGTTCGTTGTACTGTATGCCGATAGAGACGCCCGTTCTTTCTAATATGGAAGTGTCAGTGTGAAGGGTATCTATAGCATATCTTTCACCGAATAGAGAGCTTCTCAAGTCCCACTTAGAGGCGATGTTCGCGCGAGGAAACTCGGTCATCATAGTCGGGGACCTCAACAGTGGAAACGTTTTCTGGAACAGTCCGAGTACTTCTCGCAACGGGCAAATTCTCGACGAGCAAGGTAGCGATCTCGTTTTTGACATCGTAGCCCCGCTGGAACCCACTCAATATTCGAATCACTGTCGTCCGACACTAATAGATGTAGCACTTTTAAAGAATGTCACGCTTCCGATACTGCTCATACAAGTCGTACATGATTTGAATTCAGACCACCACCCCGTGATATAACAGCTAGGTTCGAATTCCCATATCGAGTGTCAGCCCGCGTGCGTAGCTGATTACGCGAAGCTCAGTAGATATTTAAAAGATAATCCCTCCTCGGATAGCTTACATAGAATCTTGGGCGCGTTGGTGTCTAAAGCCGACGCGGAACAGACTATCGATTCCCTGGTTGACTTTGTTCAGACCGCCGTTAGGGAAACCTCGAAAGAGGTACAAGCGGTGAACGATCGTCGCTCTATACTCCTCGACAACGTGAGAGCGTTGATCATGGAAAAGAATGCCATGACTCAAGCCTATGACACTTACCCGTCTGTAAATTATCGTGATCGGTTACGTTCGTTACGTAAACTAGTTAGATCTCGTATTTCAGAAATCTGAGCCGCCAGGTGGGACAAACTTCTGGAGGAGATCCAGCCGTCCCACGTGACGTATTGGATAATAGTACGTAGATTCAAATCAGATCTTAATGCACCCATGCTCCCGTTAGAAATAAGTCCTGGATTTCCTCCCACGTTCGAAAGTATCGACAAAGCGGAATATCTTACCGCGAATTTAGAGGAGTAATGTTCTCCGAACACTGCTAACACCGACCCTGTCCATATCGGATCGAACGAACACCCGTTAGAACGTTCTCTCACGTCTCTTTGAGCGGATACCGTAACCCCGGTTAGTTTCGATGAAGTGTCGGCCGCCATCAAGCGTTTCAAGCTTAGATAATCCCCAGGTCCTGATGGGGTCCTTCTTGACCACATCATAGTTCCCCTGGTCTGTATCTTCAATACGGCAATTTCTCGCTAAGCACTCATATACGAATCAAGTACACCACCTCACGGAGTACATTTTTTCTAAATTTAACGAAAATCCACGAAAAAAGGTCACCCCGCATAAACCTATACCGAAACGCAATATAGCAGTCTTTTTCGATGTCGCCAAGGCCTTCGATAAGGTCTGGCACACCGGTCCCCGGGGATCGAATTAGGTTGCTATTCTGATGATACAGTTATATACGCTGCCAGTTGGTGGCCGGACTTTCTTAGAAATTGAATCAATCGGGCCATCGTCACACTCCGTGAATGGTATCGTCAATGGAGAATAGAGTTCAATCCTGAAAAAAGCATCGCGATATTTTTCGACCCCGTAAATCGTCCGGGACCTAAGAATCTAAAGCTCCTCAGGCAATACGAAACCGAGACTTCTTGGGCCCTTAAGGTCATATATCTCGGAGTTACATTAGATAGGCACCTATCTTTTAAAGCATATGTAGAAAGAGTGCGAAACAAAACCGCAATGGTTTTGGGTCGTTTACATCCGTTAATATGCTCAAAAAGTAAAATATCCCTCAGACATAAGACTACCTTGTATAAGATGTGTATTCATCCTATTCTGACATATAGCTGTCCTGTTCTCGCGCATATGTCAAGGTATAACTTTGAAATATTACAAAAGCTATAGAACTGTTTTCTACGTAAAGCGGTGGGTACCCCGTAATACATCCGGAGAGTCAACCTCCATAGGGACCTGGAGATGCCGTCTATTTGGGAGTACGTCAAAACACTCACAACTAGTTTTTTCGATAGCGCTATGTATCATCCCAGTTCGTTAGGTGGTATCCGCCGCAACTTATAACACCGTACCCGACGCGTCGCGGTGCAAAAGACGTCCGCGATTTATTTTCACTGATCCTCCTGAAGAAATTTCGTTAGCTAATTTTCAGTACCCTTACGTCCCTCGAAACAGAGCGTGTGCGTGCTCATGTCCAAGTAATCACATATAGTGAATTTTGCCCCAGCACACATACCTAGGCCTCCCTCAGCAGCTGCCTCAAGCCGAGGTCTGATTCTCCGGAATGGTGCCCTCGAGCACGTTGCTTGCGCAAATATAGTGACACTGAATAAATTTTCAAACACTAGTTATTACAACACAACACAGATCACCCCACACACGTGCACATACACACATGTAGGTACACATATTGCTTGGATTTGTTTTTATCCCTTTTTCGAACGGAGTTAGTTTACATTAATTTACTAGTCAGTTTTAGTAGTAGTTTTAATAGTCAGATATAGAGCATGGTACACGTCTATATTTCACAAATTCATATTTATATGAAATAACAGTTAGCTTAGTTCGACTCGGGATATTCGGTGACAATTCAAGACCAGGCGCACCGTGCGCCCCTGTGATGGTTGCCTATATAAAATCAGGTGAGTGCCTTTAGCGCTCCCTTTAGTTGTCCGATAAAACTGTAGAGGCCTTGCCAGACCAACAGTGTAGTCAGTTCGAAAAGAAACAACACTTTTCATTGACGATTATAATATTTTTCCTACATCTTATATGATACAGCTACGCTCTGAGATTTTAGTATACTGAAACAAACAAATGTTAAATTGATGTAAGTAAAAAAAAATCGGACTACTTATATATTATTGAAATTTATGATACATAATTTATAAGTTTTATTTGCTTTGCTGCACAACTTGTTTTGTTTCACAACACTATCAATATCAATACACATAGTAACGTTTAAATTTAGGGAATATTAAGTAAAAGTTTTATCTAACAGTAAATAGATTTGGGAATAGACTTTGTGCAATCACATATAATCATTACATTTTAGTAAACAACGTAGTCATAGGTACTTACTAAATAACAAATTATAATAAAACACGCGGAGCTGACTCATCACTCTCATCACTCGCGTATTCAAATACCACGTCAGTGAGTACTTCGAAGGAAAATGTCCTGCTGAAACTATAGCAATGTGGCAGCTCATTTTATAAGTTCGCCAGGTTAGCTTCTCGTTTCAGTTTGAAAATATTTTTTTCGAAGCTAACTAATTTATTAGCCTCATAGGCCTTCACGGCTTTACTAAAACAGTTTCAAAATCTTTTACCAAGTCTCTATGAGTGTGGTGTGGCAGACGCACTATATATTTAAAGTATTTATGCTTTTGAACACATTAATATTTATTATCAGTCAATATTGTGGTTACAAGGTAAATCCTTTAAAAGTCAAGAGAATGTATTAATTTTTTTTTTGGCATATATAATCAAAGTAAGTGGATAGTAATTAGATAAGAATCTGAAATGTCTGAGTGACTTTCTGAAATGATTTTTTCTAAGTTTAGTTTTATGCAAATAATTAATTACGTACATCGTATATTTTTCAATGTTTAGGGTTCACAGTTTGAAATAACGTCTACAATATTTTTTAGATATTTGACGCTACTTACAAATTTGTCCTCAAACATATAAGAAAAGTTGTAAAAGTAAAAATGAAGTTTATTTAAAAATTACTTCAATAAATTTAAGTCTAAAATTTTGTTTTTAATGAAACATATAGCATATAAACAACTATTAAAGAACAAAGCGTTTATCTGTGTTTTTTTAGCTCCTCTGAATTATCAAAGCAAAAGATTGTGATACGGTTTTCACTAATATTTGAAATATTATATGTATATTATATTCATATAAATCAATGATCTATTTCATAAAGGTAACCAAAAAGTGAACATTTTTATCTTTTACAAATTATTATAAAGTAATTTGTTATCATCAGCCTGTAAGAGACACACTACAAGGCGAATGGCTTCATTCTGATTGAAGGCATGGCCACAATCACTACGCCAGCCCACGATGTATTGGTGATTTTAATTAAACTCTGAGAAATCCATAGTTCTATGTTTTCCACATACAGAGGTACTAAAAGAACATTTCTCAGATTCAGATATCCCCACGATGTTTTCCTTCACAGTTAACCGATAGTGTCACCAATTTGAATGAGTAATTGTTCGTGAATTCAGAAAAATTCATTGGTATATGCCGGATTTGCCGGACATCGGATTGGTATTCCACTGGTCAAACCACTCGACCACCACGACGCATTTTATACTTTTTTTGTGTATGTTGTATTTGATAATTAAATAAATGAATCCTTATCCAATTATGTATATCTAGGTAACTAAATATAACTGGTATATATTGGTATAGAATGTTTAAATTGTCCATCTTGGCATATTGTTTGCATGAATGACTTAGAAGATATGATAATTTTAAAATTATGCATAACTAAATTAGTATTGGGTGAAGGTTACTACAAAACTTGTATGTCTTTGGTAATCTATAAATATTGCGTACTTATAATTCATCGTTCGTACATTATGCCTGTGCAAAACTGGGGTATTTATTAAGTCTTAAATATGTTACAAACAAGAAAATAATCGAATTATTAAGGTAGAATTTCCCGCGGCTTGTTAAATTAAATTTCGCGCCAACCGTCTAGTTAGCTAACGGTCGCGAAGGCATGGCTTATCGCGGCTATATCTTGTTGGTGACGTAATTACGTTAAAAGAATTTTACTTTGATAGTATGAATGAAGTCTACACGTTGTGTTGACTAAAGCAGCTATACGTGATGTATCAGTTAAAATAAACATTGTGACGGATACGCACTATAGTTTTTTCAGAAATCATTGACGTCTAGATTAGATTAGATTAGACTAGATTAGATTCAAAAAGTTATTTGATGTTTAATATATTTTTTAATTATAATGAAAATAAAACAACACCGTTTTGTTATCAAAATAATATACAACTAGGTTTTGATTCCGGCTTCGTCAATCTTAAAGTAGATTTGATTTATCCTTCAGCAACAATACTTTTTTCGGGACGAAATTTACCATATGTCCTTTTCTGTACTCCTGTTAATGAGTATGCAAAATATCCTGGTAATCGATTGAGCCGTTTAGGCGTGAAAACATAACGAACGAACAAACTCACCGTCACATTTATAATGCTAGTAAAAATAAGGAAGTAAAGATTAGGAATTTTTCATAATTTATTGTGATACTACGATTCCAGAGATTTAAAATTACGAAAACACAAATAAAATTATGTGTGCAAAAATAATTAAGAAGCTTCTTTAAACTCGATGAGCTGTAATTATCAAAGCATAAAAAATCTGTTATACACCTGTGATGCACATGTTAGTATATTTTATCGAAAAGATGTTGGTGTAGATACCCGTATAAATGAAAGTCTTCTATTATGTGTCCATACTAATTTTCGAATCGGCTGAATTGATTGCGATGAGACCTAAAATGAAAACTTTAAAGTAGTGATATATGTGTGGGTAAAGCAACAACGATAAAATTAAGGAAAGAAAGTTTATAATCTGTATCAGAATCAGAAGACTTAAATAGTAAGGTAAAATTTCAATCAGAAAAAGAAGTCCGCTCATGAATCCATATAACACTCATGAAACAAAAGACATTGTTGCAACATTTCAACATAGTAATTATAAATTACTATCTATTTCTATGAATATAAATATATATTTTATATAAATATAATATACATATATAATACATTAAACTATTTGAAATAAATTATTAAAAAGATACTGAAAACCGTATCGAAAAGTGACATTGTTTTATAATATTTCAATATTATTTATAGATATAATTTTTTTTTTGTTTTGGAACTGGCTGCACTGTTCGTTTGTTAAGGCCGCTACAGTTTCACCGGACTACGGGAATAATGTATTAAAATCCAATACATAGTTTATTAGCACTCACAGACACAGAGACGACTCGAGAAACGTCTTTATTCTGTAATATTTATTTTAGATCGCAATGCGTTCAAAAATAATATTTTATCAATTAGACACACTGACTCTATATCAATTTGATATTTTTCTGTAGCCCATTACGTGTTGTTACATTTGAAGCGCATTTATTGACTTGTTTATTACGAAAAAATAGTAGAATTCAAAATTTACTAAAAAAGTAATTTCCTATCAGCTATAAGTAAATATTACTAAAGAAATATTTAATTACTATCCGCTATAAATAGAAATTATCTTTGTTGCTTCAAACAATAAAGTCTAAGTCTAAGAATGTTTTGCATATATCGGTCATATCGTTACGTAATAATAGGCACAGCTGAAAGTGAGGTGAATAAACTTCGACCATTACAAAACCGTTGGCTTGTCTTTGGCGCTCACTGGCAAGGGAAGTCCCGCCCCTGGCCGCACCACAGCGATAATGTTTTGGCGGGAATTGCTTGCAGAATTATACCTCATGTTATTAAAATTCAATACTTTGAAAAGTTTTTAAAACCATTACTGGTTATGTTCATGTTCTAAAAAATAATATTCTATTATTAAACGTAACGTACGTCTAGGTAATTTAAAACTCAAAATGTTAAGAATTTGTTCAGTTACATTATGACGTCATACCGATTAACCGTCGAATTACTCGGCACAAGGGGCATGAAAGCGGCAGAAGGCGGGAAGGACAAAAGATGCGCTTGTTCTGTTTAGGCGCGAAAGACTGTTTAGAGATATTATGAAATATTCGGTTGATTACTCCACTACCAAATATCTTTACTTTTATAAAGTTGTTTATTGTTATTGGTAATCGGGTCCGAATAGCGTCTAAGCTTAGACATATTGATGCATGTAACATATTTTATAAGAGTATCTCAATCATGATGAATCGTCCAGTTTTAATATGTATTGACATTGCTACTTGGGGTGCAATGAAGAAATATAACATTATTGTAGTACAATTTATTTATGAAAACATGTTATTCAAATGCGTACATGGCGTTTCAAACAAAGGCTTTTTGTAAATATCATATCTAGTTCGTTTTAGTTTTTTGTCTATACAATGTTTAAAACAGTAAAAACTTAATATAACTATCGTTAATAATCACACTATTCATAGACCAATGAAGTTTGAAATACGTTATATAATTGCCATTTTTTCTTTCTTTATAATTACTAATAACATTAATTCTAACAAACCTAAGCCTGTACAAAATTAAAGAGAATGTTATCAATGAATTACGTAATGTTAAGCAACAAATTACATCTTATCAATCTCAATGTCTATTTATCTATCGTTACAATTTAACGTACATATAAAATTAACTACGTGATCCCATGACGGAATATTGAGAAGTGTTTACATTAATTGTTATAAAATAATGATTCTACGGTGTAATAACACATAGCTCTTATTAGCATTACGGTTAAATTACGATGTAATAATCTACCAGTTATAGGTTTATCCATAACTCCGCGATTGCGTCATCGAGCAACGTTATCACCCTGTCATATTTACGCGGGTAAATTTTTTGATTAGCATGTTGTGAGGTTCTCTGGGGTACTATACCCGCATATATATTGCGAAGTTTCTCTCTGGAAAATGTCTAGAATATCTCAGCGGTTAGTAAAAATACACAGGGGCAGGTTTTATTTCAATTGTATGATAAACATTGCAAATATTATTAAATTATATTTATAATGAACTTCAAGCTTAATCAGTTTTATGTACAAAATAATCTCATCCCTAGGTTAGCGCCATTATTGATGATTGTGCGCGTGAAATAATTTCACGAGACTAATATCAACGGTTTCTACACACGTGTTGATTAAAACTTGCATGTCATGGTGAGTACAAATAAATATCGTTCCGGCATACGTTTTTGAGTTTGTTCAGAAATTTTGACGTGACCTTGACACTGGATTTAAAAAAATTTTTAAGCTTAATATTATCTTTTAATTACAATGAAAGAAAAAAATATGGTTTTACCTAAAACTTATATAGTTTTTTTTTCATAAATTTCAATACTATAGATTATATTTTGTAAAGTATACTATTAAATTACAAAACTGAATTAATAATCAGTTTTTTATTATAATTGTACTACTTCTCAATATTACCAAAACTCATTGTATTGTGACGTCATGATTATCGCATTTTGGTATCAGCT